>CM076569.1:166931283-167198014 GCA_034641835.2 Pinus albicaulis
TTGTGGAAGCGCTGCATCAACAAGTAAGTCAAGTGTACTTTGTTTAGTGACGAATTGGTAGTCGTAGGTTGTTGACTCCAGGCCCCAATTTTCCATGTATCAGGTTTGTATGTAAGGGCCATGATTTTTGGTATGGGATCCCTACATTTGCTGTATTAAGGTTTGTAATATAACAAATTTTGGGTTGAAAAATTGTTTTGTACACTAGTTGATTCATTGCTGTATTATTTCTGTTGTGAAAAGTGCTTGTGTTGTGGTATTTGAGTGTGCTTGTGATCGTGATCTTAGACATAAACCTGATTCTTATGTGTCGTTGAAAATCAAAATCCTTGAGTACCCTATGGCCCATTACACTCTGCCACGACTCTCTAGGACTGTTTCTGCAAGCGATGAGTGCAAACTCATTTTCCATCCGTCTAGAAAGCTCATCTGCAGCTGCTGCTGCATGCTTCTCGCCCTTCTTGTCACCTTTCTTCTTGTGAAGGCAATCGCTGCAGTAATGGCTAAACTCGTGACAACCATAACACTTGATCTTCAACATGTCCTTCTTTTCCACCTTGGAGTTTGACCATTTACTGGATCCCTTCTTCACTTTGACCTTGCTCACAAGAGCAACATTCTCGATGTCATCTCCCTTCTACACAAAATTTCTGCTAGTGCCATTGTTGCCTTTCACAAGGCTCAGTTGAAGCTCCTCATGTGTGAAACCGTTCCACAAGCGTTCCCAAGTAGGAAAATCATATCTTCCACTAACCAGTTGCATGAAAGCATCCCACCACTTTCGAAACCCATTCAGGGTTGTTCTCATAAGCTTTTCGTCCTCGACCTTGTCTCCAATGGCTGCTAGCTCATCTCTGACTGTCCTATTGCGTGTGAAATAACTAACAGTTTCTCCCTTGTTTTGTTTGGTGCTTTTGAGCTTCTCTCTTAGGATCATTTTCCAATTCATATTTTTATCCTGTAAAGGTTTGTTGATGGCATCCCACATCTTCTTGGTTGTATCTTCCTTCGCTAAATGTGGAACAATGTGGTCCTTGACCCCATCTAGAATAATACGCTTGGCCTTGGCATCATCTTTTTGGTACTCATGCAACATGATAGGATCTGTTGGTACATCAATTTGTGCTGTAGTGAACTACTTCAGTCCATGCTCTTCTAAAATAAGAAGGCACCAGATTCTCCAGACACCAAAGTTAGATGCACCATCCAACCTATCTTGATCCCTCAATCCTGCTTAAGCCATTAATGAAGCCTCCGAGAAAAATAAAAATAATATCTCTTCTACCAACTAACAAAAGTACCTGGAAAACCTCACGGTCTTCCTTCGGATTGACCTTGGCTACTACTAGGGAACTCACACTTCCCACTGGAATTGCACATTGGCCCTCCTAGAAACTCACACTGACCCCGAGAAATCACTCTGACGAATTTCTGGCCTCCAGTTACTAGAGAAACCCACTTGCACTATCTCCAAAAAATTGAGCTGGGAACTGACAATAAAAATGAGGGTTCGACAATTTGCATTGGGTAAACTGGGAATTCACACTAGTTAATTTTGCCTCCCTCTTGCAAAAAATTACACTAGTAAAATTCCTCAAAGTAATTCAGGAAATCGATTTGGGTATTAAACCGTTGGCTTCGTCTTCCGAACCCCTGCGTTGATCTACTTCAGTAGACCTTTGCGCTTAAGATACACTCTGATACTATGTGAAAAGTTGATAAAAATATCACTTATTGTAATCAATCGATAATTATCCAATTTATCTAATTCTAAGAAAAATTATTTTATTGCGAATACTTAATAAAAACACGATTGCAATATTCACTAAAAATTGTTCAGAAATGTAACTAGTATCAGTCTTCATAATTGTATTTGAGTCATGATGTAATTTATTTGTCAAAAGGTAAGAAAATAAAATTTATTGTAAAAGAAAATTATTTATAAAAGCATGGGTTTCATGCTTTATTTATTTTATTTCTAGGTCAAAGCCCCCATTGAAGGCTTCTAGGGTTTGTGTCATAAGTCCTTGTCCATGTCATCATGCAATAAACCCTTCTTGGGCTTTATGTATCGAGGGAGAAATTTAACTTTGAGTCAAAATTGTATTTTATGCCTCCACCAAGGTGGCTTGCCCTCTAGTCAAGTAGACCTCATTGAAGGAATTCAACCTCACAGAAAGACTATAATAGCAGTGCCATTCGACCTATTTGAGGACCAATCCAATCAACAAGTTTGATCTGCAGTTGCAAGAGGAAGAAGTAAGTGCGAAATACCTAGAAAAGGAGAAACCCTAGTGAAGAAGGAGGAAACACTTGCCAAGCAAAAGGAAGCCAAAATTCTCTATTTTCTGCCATACGTGTGAGTTTCTGGGTTGCTGGAAGAGGGCCGAAGTTGCAGGACTGTAGTAGGGTTGAACTTTGAAGCAGGAAGGCCGAAATCTAAGTTTGTTGCAGGATTTAAGAATTTTGACTAGAGTTGACTTTTGAAGTTTGACGAATCATCTTGGGATGCTGACTTGGTGGATTGGAGGAGGTCTTTTGGTCTGTTCAAAGGTCTTGGTTATCGCCTTTGATTTGGTTCTAATGAAAGAGAAGAGAAGTTTTGGGTTTTCCCCTAGAAGAGGGGTTTTAGCCTTGACTGAGAGTCTCATCCCGTGTCTTTGTTGCGTTGATCTTGTTAATCTAGGTTGTCATTGATGTCAGTGGCTGGGATGGCAAATATTCTTGAAGATGCTAGAGGATGATTACAATGGAAGACTACCATATCACTACACTTGATGAAGGACTAGAAGACATACACGTGATTTCATGTCCTACCTCCGATAATTTGATGATGACATGACAAATCTCCAATGATGTGAAGCTTGATGTCCTAATGATGAAGACTACATAATGATGCTCCATTTGATTGATGAAATATCTCTGCACTATCTTAAGGACAGATGACCTAGTGACCCTATATTGAAGAAGGCAAGGACATGATGATGGTAATCCTATGTTGAAGGAAGGCTAGGACATGATTATGAAGACAATCAACGAAGAAATTAAACCATGAAGAAGCCCTACACTCAAAGGCATTCTGGTCTGCCTCCATCTTTGCACTAATAAATGACCAGACACATTAAAAAAAATATTTTCACCATCTTCGAAGCAGCATCTCATTATGAAACCTTCACCATCCTATACAGCATAATTTTAGCTTTCCAACAAGCTCTTACATGTCCCAAAACTCCCAACGGTTGATGAGATATTGAATTTTTAAGTTAAGAAAAATTAATTCTGAGCCGACCTGTGCTAGCCTACTCATGTCGGCCCTTCACCCAACAGTCACGTCTTTTCGTGAGGACAGACTACTATAAATATGTGGCTAGGGTACTCGCATTTCTACAGAATAGAGAACTTGGATTCTTCTGAAGTTTTGGTGAAAAAAATCACAGAGAAGAGAGACTGCCAGATCTGAAACCGAGGAGGAATTTTTGGAGAAATATTCGCTTGGTTTAAAATTTGAATTAATCATATATACAGTTTAGACTTGTTTCAGATTATAGGCAAGTGTAAAAGTTCGGACTTTTTACCTGTGGAATTGCTGTGATCAAACTTGGATCTGTGGTTAAGAAACCAGCAAACAACAATGGAGAACATGGACAACTACCACCTATGATGGCAACGAGTGAATAGGTGACTCGGAATTGCAGACTTATACAAGCTCAGACTGTTCTGGCATGATTGCAGATTTATATACCTCGGACTTGCTGGAAAAGCTACAAAATTGTGTTCATCTAAGGTGGCTCAGATCTATGTGTGGCAGCTCAGATTTAAGTCATTACATCTAGCTGTGGAGATCGGACGACAGTCCTGTAGCTACATTTTAGACTAAAGAGTAGTGGATTTTGTGCACACCTGTGGTATTTAAGCTATGTCTTGGACAACTACCTGGAGGCTGGAACTGTCACATATCTCCAATTTGAACAATCACCATAGAGGCTCAGATTTGGACTTAAGAAATTGTTAAATTGTCTTAAGCCCAGACCTTCAGTTCTGTGGATTAGTGTGACTTTCACCACGAACCTGTGGGACAGTCACAGTTGAAGAGAACTTGGACCTATTTCAAGTTTGGTAGCTACCTTGTGAAGAAGCTTGTGATAATCCTTTGGAGACATAGTTGTTAGACTCATTAATTTCCTAGGAACAAGCTGTTGCTGAATTGCAAGGACATGTGACACACAAGAAGTTCAGATTTGAGGTAAACAAATTGTGGTATAAAAGGTTCAGTGATTGAGAGCAGTCTATCGAGCATCTTTGAAATATTGTTTGGAGCTCATCTTTGAGTAGCATATCTGAATTGTTTTTGGAAGCAATCTTTGAAAAAGCTTAAAGTAGGTGTAGAGCTCAATAAACACTTTGAAGAATTTGTGGAGACCTTGTTTGAAGTCTTTGTGAAGTGATCTTGAAGAAGATCCCAGATTGGAGCGTTCTTGTTGATTAGCCTTGCTTGATCTTGGAGACATTGTTGAAGACATTTTGGTGAGTTGTCATGAAGATAACATTGAAGACCATGATGCATCACTGATGACATCATGAGGTAACTTGGAGAAATTGTTTGGGTACGATGAAGAGCAGTGGTGACACCTTCTACGAAGAAAAGGTTGTCATTAATGATGTGATGTGTAGATTATAGTGAAGAGTAAGCTGAAGATTGTTAGGGCTCGTTGAAGAAGACATTGGGAGCCGTAAGTATAACCAAATATATCTTGACGAAATGAAGCAGGAGGTTGGACCCTCATAGAGTCAAGGTTGGTGCCTTGGAAGATAGGGTTGGAGCCCTAGAGGATAGTTGTCCTCAAGAGATCAGGTTGGAGCCTATCCCAGATATAGGGTTGGAGTCCTTGAGGTTGGTGCCTCGGAATTGACAAGGTTGGAGCCTTGGAAGTCCAAGTCGGTGCTTGGAAAACACAGGTTGGAGCCTGGGAGATTGAAGATTGGTGTCTTCATCTAGGGTTGGAGCCCTACATATATTGTACTTGATTTATTATAAAGAAGAAATTAATAAAAGCATTTATTCTTATTGTTCATTTTGTGTTCTAAATATAGGTGATCTAACTTGTGAAATTAACAATTGAAAAGAAATACTGATTCACCCCCCTCTCAGTGTTTCCAACAGATCTTCATGTACTTATGTTTTGGTAGCTGCTTGATGATAAGAAGATAAAATTAGATAATAAGAATTCCAATATAATCACAAATAACTATCAAGATAAGAAAATATTTTTGCCTTTTGATTTTCTAACATGGTATCAAAGCTAAGGCAAGGAAGAAGGAAAAAGGCAACTAGAAGATCAATAGCTCTCATCAACTTAAGAAAGGATTCTAGAGAAGTTTTCAAGGAAAATATTAAGTAGAAGAAAGAGTCCATTTAATAGAAGGACGAAGGCTTGAAAGGTAATTAAAGGTAGCAAAGATATGTAGTTTTCATCAAGAAATTACACCCATGGTCTCATCAATGAAATATGAGAACAAGCTTCAATGAGCATCGAATTGTAGAGCATGGAAAACAAGGATGGACCTCATCCTTGCAAAGAATAAGGTGCTGGATTTTGTACTAGGAAAGGTCAAGGAACCCTTAGATGACGCTGGAAAGGAGAAGTATAAAGAAACTGATATTCTTGCCATGAACTTAATTGTGGACAGAGTCAAGGACAACTTTATTCTCTATATATCCACTCTAGACTCTTCAATAAAGATGTATGATGCTCTCTCAAAGTTGTTTACAATAAAATTTATTGGGCATGTAGGAAGTCTCAAGAATTAACTTCGAACAATTTAAATGACAAAGGATGATACAATGTCTTCCTATTTTGTAAGAACTGCCCGTATTAGAGATGAACTACAAGCAATTGATGAATTAGTCCCTGAAAAAGAACTTGTGATTGCTGGTCTTGTAGAACTAGCAAAGTCCTGGAATGCCTTTGCAACTGGAATTAGTAGTTGGAAGAGCTCTTCATCATTCGAAGAAATGTGGTCTGCATCTATACAAGAAGAAGCTCGTCTCTCCTTGGTAGAAGGTAAGCAAGAAAATGAAGAAAATGCCTCGAATGCCTACTTTGCTCATGTCAAGAAGAAAGGAGGAAATAAGAAGTTTAAGGGGCCAAAGAATAATTGTGGGAAGATTGATCTTTCTAAAATAGAATGCTATCATTGTCACAAGATGGGACATTATAAGAATCAAAGCCCCGATAATCCTAAGAACAAGAAGAGAGAAAGGGATCAAGCTACAATTGCTACCGATGGTAATCCTCCAAAGAAGTCTAAATCTGAGGACCCTAAAGTCAAAGGCTTATTCTATTAAGTCTCATATATCCTTCACTTATAGTTTAGGCTATTGTTCTTATAGAATCTCTCTTATGTTTATCAACCTCTTTCTTTCTAGGGTTTATAGATTTGATACGTTTTGTTCTTGAGTTGTTTTGATGAATTAAAGGAATCCCCCTCACAAGTCTAGGTTGATGCAAGATCAAGAGGGAGCTTCCCCACCTTTTTCACGAAAGATAAGTATACTGTTGTTTATTTCTGTTCATTATTAATTCCCTCTATTTGTCTAAATTTCATTTGTGCTTGTTTATAAACCTCTCTCTTGTGTTTTCCTTGGAAGGAAAGTTTGCTGGAGTACTCTAAAATCAAGAGGGAAGTTGCAGAAAGGATTATAGCTAGTTGCAGAGCGAGACTCCAATAAAAAGAAAGAAATTTTGTTGCAGAAGGAGCCCTTCAATAGTAAACCCTACAAGGTTTGTAAAAGGTGCAACTCTAGGTGTGTATAAAACCACATGATTTGTAGCTAGTCTTCTTTATATAAAAAGGTACAATCTTTTTTGAAATATGCTTTAATTACTAACTCTCTCATGTTTAGGGTTTTGAATCATAAAGATTCTTGTTTGTTAGGGTGATTAATCTTTAGATTAAATCAATCCATGCCATACTCTCAATCTTTTGTTCACTTTGGTAAAACCCTAACCTTTAGGGTTCACTATAAATTCCTACCCTTTTGATGTTTAGGGTTTATCGATGTTATGTTGAAACCCTTGCCTCTTAGGGTTTGTTGTTGATGTCTAAGATATATGATGAGACCATAAGATTTTTAGGGTTTGATGAATTAGGGTTTATGACAAAACCCTTGTAATAGTTAATATGAGATTATAGGAATGGAACCCTAGGTATATATGTTTTTGTATAATTGAAACTCAAATTCAGGTTAATTATTATATGTTTAATATTAAAGTTTTGATGATTATATCTAGGATTTACGACAAAACCCTAATAGCGATTGATACGAGATTCTAGATTAATGATTGAAATCCCAACTTGATTTGGTTGTTGATATCTAAGGTTTAGTTTTGATGGTGGTATCTAAGGTTTGTGATAAAATCCTAGTAAAGATTGTTGTGAGAATCGAGGTATGAAAATTGTAACCCTTGTTGATTGTATACCTAACCAAGTTTAGGTTTTGGATTGATTTCTTATTTGATAACCCTAGATGCTCCCATTGTGATGACATGCTAACCCTTGTTTGATAAAGTTGACTTTATGCTCCTGTACATGTATATTTGTGTTTGGTTGTACTTGTTGATGAGGATTTGCAGGTACATAGTCTTCAAGATGTTGAAGATGCTTACCTGCCTCATACTTGATGATGATGGAAAGAGGGAGTTGGAAGAATTTTGATAGGATTAAAGTGTACATTGATGATTAATAGATGACCTTGTTGCCATAAAGGAATGATGTTTCGAAAGATTAAAGTTCTTTGATGATATGATTATGTGCAAGAAAGAGCCTATGTGGCTGAAGTTGATAAATTTGTCCCTAGTAGAAGAGAAGCTTGGATAAAGAAAGTGTATATCTCCCCAGTTAAGAGGGAGGGCATATTGTGTCAATTATGGTAAAGATGTTGAAGAAAGAATAAGATCGGAGAAAAGCTAAAGCACTGCAAATGGTTATTCGTGATTGATGAAGTTGTGAACAAGAATTGGATCCTTTGAAAAGTGTTGAGGATAAGTTTGGTGCTGCCAGAGAAATTGAAGAAGGAAGCTTCTGTCGAGATGTGTTTGAATATTGTAATAACCTAAGCAACATCATAGTAATTGAAGACCTCGAAAGTTGTGCTAGCATACAATAACATGTACATTGAAAGTTTGATATTGATTGGGGTTGTGAAGTACAATACGTGCCAACATATGAACAAGTTGCTAATGTGTAGAAAAAATCTCTTCCCAACAAGAAGTTAGTTTATTTTAGGAGCATGCTCAAATTGGTGGATATCTCTTATTTGGTTGAGAGGGAGAGATCAGTACCATAAAGCTACTTGTATGATGGTACTTGGGAGCATATTGTGGCTTGGTTAATATTGAGATCTCAGTTGATGTCCAGATCCCAGAGAGAGGGTATCAGTTGGAGCTCTAGTTTAGTGGTGATACCTGGATCCCTGTAAGGGTCAGTGTTGTTAAGGTCCTATAATAATATGAATCATAATTTTGAATTGGCTATGTTAAGTCTTGTAATATTGTACATACCTTTGCATTTCTGCAAATGTTTTCCCATATTAAAAAATGAAAAGAGTGTATGTCTTAAAAGAATAATCAAAGGACCAAAAGAAAAAGAAGAGTAAAAAGATATAAGATATGAACCCCATGAAAAGAAGAAAAAAATAAATTCTGAAAGTGTTGCACATTCAAATGCCACTACTATTAGTTTTACCAAAATTGTGTGCAACTTGTTCAAAATGCCACAACTCATAATGATCATCCAGTCTAATTTTGATCATTCATGCCTTTAAATTTTATGTTATGATAGTTAGTTGTTGAGTAACCAGCTCCAAAAATAGAAGAAAAGAGATATCAATGCCTTAGAAATAAGCCACTTCGAGGGGGCAACCTCCAATACATTACATAAATGAACAATTCTTGGATGATACAATTTACAAAACCTCCTTTCTATATATAGAGTCCACAGGACCTTGTAATCCTAGCCGACCTAACAATAATAATTTAAGGGCACAATAATAAAAAAATGGGGGTTACAAGGGTACAATAATAACAATAAGGGGGTTACACTAACAACAATAAAGGACTATACTAGTAATATAGGGACCTAACATGCCCCTCTCCTTCAAAAAAGTGTTGTCCTCAACGCTTGAGTAGCTCTGGGTGCTTCTGTATAAAATTCTCATCCTCCCATGTAGAATCTTCAGTGGGTAAGTTCTTCCACTTGACGAGATACTCTGAAATTGATCGATTCCGTAGTTGTCGAGTTCTTGTTTCCATGACCGCTTCAGGTTCCAATATGATTTTTCCTTCCTCATCAAGTTCTGGCAATATTGTTTGAACTAGAAGATTTTCACCTATAATCTTCTTTAAGCATGAAACATGGAAAACTGGATGTACTCGCGAAGAAGCAGGAAGCTCCAATTTGTATGCCATAGTACCAATCTTTTGCAACACCTTGCAAGGACCATAGTACTTTGGCGATAATTTATTATCCTTCTTAGCTTGCTTGAGGGACATTTGTTTGTATGGTTGTAGCCGTAAAAATACCCAATCTCCTACAACAAAACTTCTCTTGCTGCGATGTTGATCTGCCTGTTGTTTCATTCGATTTTGTGCCAAATTCAGGTTATCCTTTAAGAGTTGGAGAACTTCTTGTTGATGCTCGATGTGATCTTCCACTACTTGAACCTTCGAATTTTCTCTTAAAGATGATGTGATGGATGGTGGATGATATCCATAAAGTGCCATAAATGGGGTCATTTTTGCTGCAGTATGGAAGGAAGTGTTATACCACCATTCAGCAAGAGGTAACCACTTGACCCATTGTGTTTGTTTATCGGATACAAAACAACGAAGATATCCTTCCAAACATTTATTTACTATCTCAGTTTGACCATCAGATTGAGGATGATAAGATGAGCTATGAGCTAATCGAGTACCCAAACAAGAAAATAACTCCGTCCAAAAATTTCCAGTAAAAATGGGATCTCTGTCGCTCACAATAACCCTTGGGCTTCCATGTAGCTTTTGAATTCTGTCCATAAATGTAGTAGCAACTGCACTTGCTTTAAATGGATGAGATAATGCACAAAAGTGTGCATACTTGGTAAGTCTATCAACTACCACCATGATGACACTCTTTCCTTCGGACTTAGGTAAACCTATGATAAAATCCATTGAAATCTCCTCCCAACGTTGACTTGGAATGGATAAAAGTTGTAGAAGTCCCGGGGTCTTAATTGTTTCCACTTTATTCTGCTGGCAAACCAAACATTCCGCCACAAACTTTTGAATATCAGATTTAAGGCCATCCCAAAAAAATTCTTTCTTCACCCTGTGGTAAGTTTTTAAAAATCCTGAGTGTCCTCCTAAAGGAGAAGTGTGCAATTCCAGAAGAATCTTTTGTTTTAGTTGGAAATTCTTACAAAGATATAAGCGATCTTTGTACGATAAGGAATCAATTTTCCAACTAAATGTATCAGATGTACTAGGATCTTGCTGCAACTTTTGAATGAGTGTCCATACATCTTTGTCCTTCTTCCATTCATCTCTTGCTTCGGTTATCCAATCTGGTTGGATAATAGAAATGGCACAAAGAAATGCTTCCTCCTCTTCATTCTTTCTTGAGAGTGCATCCGCAACAACATTAAGCTTTCCTTTTTTGTAGATTATTTCAAAGTCATAACCCAACATCTTTGTGACCCATTTTTGCTGCTCTTTTGACGATAGTCTTTGTTCCAAAAAGTGTTTAAGACTATCATGACCAGTTTTTACCTTGAAGTCTCTTCCCATTAGGTAAGTTCGCCATTTCTTTAGTGCATGCAGTATTGCTAACATTTCCTTCTCATAAATAGGTTTCTGTAAATACTTTCCTTTGATTGGACGACTTTCAAAAGCAATGGGTCTTTCTTCCTGCATTAAAACAGCACCAATTCCATTTCCTGAGGCATCACATTCCACAATAAAGGTTTTTGTGAAGTCTGGCGTAGCTAAGACCGGTGCTAGGCACATTGCCTCTTTAAGAGGTTCAAAGGCCTTAGTTGCTTCAGGAGTCCATGAAAATGCATCTTTCTTCAATAATGTTGTTAGAGGTGCTGCTATTCTCCCATAATTCTTAACAAACTTGCGATAATACCCTATTAACCCGAGAAATCCTCGCAACTGCTTTATGGTTGTGGGGACTTTCCATTCCTTAATGGCTTTAATTTTGTTAGGTCTACTTTAACACCCTCGTGAGATACAATATGACCCAGATATTCCACCTCTTGTACTCCAAAGAAACATTTGGATGTTTTTGCATATAATTGTTTCTCCCGCAATAGTTTGAGCACCTTGTCAACATGTTCAACATGATCCTTCCAAGACCTGCTATAGATTAGTATATCATCAAAAAATACGAGCACAAATTTTCTAAGGAAGGGTTTGAAAATGGAATTCATCAACCCTTGAAATGTAGAAGGTGCATTGGTAAGGCCAAAAGGCATGACCAAAAATTCATAATGACCCTCATGAGTTCGAAATGTCGTTTATGGAATATCTTCAGTCTTCATTCTAATTTGATGATATCCTGAACGAAGATCCAACTTGGTAAAATAAATTGCTCCATGTAATTCATCCAATAATTCATCAATCATAGGAATGGGAAATTTATCTTTAATGGTGAGCTTATTGAGTTCCCTATAATCCGGACACATTCGCCATGATCCATCCTTCTTGTGTACCAATACTACAGGAGCAGAGAAAGAACTTTGACTAGGTTGAATTATACCCGCCTCTAACATTTTTGCAATCATATGTTCAATTTCGCTCTTTTGGAAGTAAGGATATCTATAAGGCCTGATGTTTGGAGGAACACTTCCTGGAATCAAATGAATAGCATGATCATGATCGCGAATAGGTGGGAGTCCTTTGGGAGTTTCAAACACCTTGGAATGATTGTCCAAGACTTGTTGGAGATCTGCAGAAATAGATGATTTTGATGTTGGAATTTCTAGTGAGCATAATTGTGCAATTACGCCTCGTTGTTCTTTCTTTAGAAGCTTTGTCATGCCATTAGAGCTTATTATCCTTCCTGGCTTCCCTTCAATACCCCGTAATTCGACTTCCTTTCCTTCTGAAAAGAATTTCAAGAAAAGTTCTTGAAATTTAAAAGCTACCGTCCCCAAAGATTGTAACCATTGTACTCCTAGTACAACATCAGCACCTCCCATAGGAATGGAAAGCATTGGACTAGTCAATACATATTCCCCCATGGTTAGCTTGATATTATGGCATTTCTAGAGCAATTTATAGTTCCTCCATTTGCAACCATCACTTGACATTCTGGTGCTGGGTATAGCAAACAATTTAATTCCTTGGCTAACTTACAATGAATAAAATTATGGGTGCTACCCGAATCAATCAACACTATTACCTTTTTCTTCTTGATTTGTCCTTGTATCTTGAGAGTTTGAGGAGTGGTAATTCCTGCCAGTGCATTACACGATATGGTCGGATTCATTTCTTCCTCTTCTAGGGTTGGTTCCTGGTGTATATCCTCTTGTTCATTTTCTTCTTCCTCTTCACAATCTATGTAAAATAATTTCTTCTCAGCACACTTATGACCTTTAGTGTATTTGCTATCACAACTGTAGCAAAGCCCTTTTGCTCTTTTTCTTCCAATTGTTGTGGTGTCAACCTTGTAGGTTGTGGAAATCTAGGCGTAGCAACACTTCCTTCTTTATAGAATTGAGTGGTAGGCTTCCTTGTCGCCATTATTTTACATTCAACTTTTCTTGCCAACCTAAATGCCTTCTCTAATGAATCCTGTTCCAAAACACTAACTTCATGTTGGATGTTATCCTTTAAAGTGCCTATGAAGAGATCGATCTTGTGTTCCTCTGGAATATCAGTTACCCTTATATTCAATTTTTGGAAGTCCTCAATGTGCTGCCCCACTAAACCCTTTTGTTTGAGATTTATCAATTGGCTAAAGGTGTTGCTCTTTGTATCCTCATAATGTGCTATCATTTCCTCCATAAAAATTGACCAAGTGACAATTTTTTTATGGGAGCAAAGCCATCGATACCATACAAATGTATTTTGTTCTAAATGTGAAGTTGCAATGCGTACCTTTTGTGTGTTTTGCACATTATGGAGATCAAAATATTGCTCCATCTGTAGTATCCATGTTACAGGATCCTTTCCATCAAACTTCCTCATATCCATTTTTGGAATATGGTGGTTCTTCCCGCCAACATTATAGTTTATGAAATCACGATTAATATTTATTTTGTTCTCATCATGAGGTTCTTCTACTATCTTTTCACCATTAGGAAACATTTCTTGTATCAACTTTGTCAAACCTTCGATGTCTGCTTTGAGATCATTCTTCATGTTTTCCATGTTGTCTTTCATGTCATCCATCTTAGCTTCCATGCCATCCATCTTAGCTTCCACACCATCCATCTTAGCTTCCATGCCTTTCTTCAAACCGTCCATCTTCACTTCCACACCTTTCTTCAAAACTTCCATTTCATTTTTTGTTGCTCTTTGTGAGAGTGAAATTTGTTGCACTTGCTCTTGTAATTTTGATAGATCATGTTGCAATTCCTCATCTTCATGAGTCATAGTAGAGCCTTTTGAAGGCTTAATGGGTGTTGAATTATTTTTACGGGGCATCTTTTAGAACCCAATACTGCTATATATTCTACAATATGCCCTTGGAATCAATTCAAATTGATTCTTCAAAGAAGACTTATGCAATTTGGAAAGAAAAAAAAATATACACACCTTTTTCTTGCTTTTGAGGAGCTCGATATTGAAATTGGATAGTCTCTATGATTGCAGCACTTCAATATTTGAATTTCAGTATCAACGTAGCTCTCTAAATTATCTTTCGAATGCCACAGGTCTGACCTGATTTGGATTCTCCAAGACAAAGTTGTGTTCAATCTCCCACAATGACCTAATTCTGGACCGGTTTAGTAGAGCGAACTTGTACGACTTGCCACGTGTCACTGTTTCGTCCTTTGTCTCTGAAATTGATAGCCAAGAAACTACAGTCTGTGTACTTGCGACCACTTTTTACGGCACTCCAATCTGATGCCCATAGAGAGAGTTATTGAACTTTTCCCACGATCACCTCTTTGAGATGAAATTCAGGAGCTTGAAAAAGCACTACCTTTCACAGATGATATCTCCGAAAATATTGCGAACCAAGCTCTGAAATTTTTAGACAATCTTCCTCAGGATTTCAGCTTCGCACCATACGAATTTCAGATTCTGAACCTTCGTAGAAAAATATTTATAGTGCAAATGCCACGATGACCTGTTTAGGAGCCTGAAAAGACCCACCTCCACATGATATTCCAAAATAATGCTAACCAAGATCTTAAATTTTTATGTCTTCTCAGATTTTGCCTCCTACATCCCCAAAATTTCAGCTTCCGAAACTTCGTAGAAAAAAAGTTATAGCGAAAATTCCCACTCAGCCTTGCTAATTGGAATATTTCATTTTTGCTTTATTTTGCCGCTTTAGCTAGAAATAATAACAAATAGGCAATAGGTCACTCTACTTTAGTCACCCTCACTATAAATAAAGTGTTCTTTTCCTAGTAGATTGATTATAACTTTAGAGAGGGGGCCTTGGGGGTCCAAGGAGTATGATGGGGGAGGCATCGTGGGCAACCAAGCAACCGCGCAGTCAAAGGAGAGAAGGGGACGCAGCTTAAGTTTTGGAGGGAGTTTGGCATTATAAAAGGAGAGGTTCTCACCTCATTTGGATCATGCATATTTTGATATTGATATTGATAGCTAGACTTTTGTCTGCTTCAGCACGCCGGTTGTTTAGTCGGTCTGCAGCACTGTTTAGTGCACGAGTGTCTCCGGTCGGAGATCTCACCCTTAGCCTCGGGGGACTTCGAGTGCCTGCCCTGGTAAGGTTATTTCTGGTTTCACCCTTAGCTTCTGGGGACTTCGAGTGCCCGCCCTAGTAAGGTTAATTTCTGAGTTCTATCTTTCAGTTTCAGTAGCAGTTTCAGGTGGAGAGTCGGAGAGGAAGAAGCCCTCTAGTGGCTGCGCAGATCTAGCAGGAAAAACGCAGTTCAGCAGCAGGAAGGACGCAGATCAGTTTGGAGTGAGGACGCTGTTCCAGTAGGAAGAGGAAGGACGCAGATCTGAAGGCACAGTGATAGATCCAAATTTCTGAGATTGTAGATCCAGCAGACATTTCATGTGACCGGTCTTCGTAGGTTGCGTATTCTGGAGGGGCAGCACTAGATCCGGAAATTTCTGGGAGATTGCGCATCTGAGGAGATATTGGCAGATCCAGCCTTAGATCTCAAGAGATACACGATCCGTACCTTTGAGGTTGCAGATCTGAGGAGATATTGGCAGATCTAGCATAGATCTGAAGAGCTAGCAACAGATCTAGCCTTGTGGGACGCAGATCTGGAGAGATAGTAGCAGATCCAGCCTTGTATGACTCAGATCCAGCAGATCTGGGCAGAGAGGACGCAGATCCAATCAGGGAGGACGCAGATCTGATGAGTAGGGTCTTTATGTGGGGTTCTGGCAGCATTTTTCAGTGTTTTCAGCCTTGAGGAGTTGGTCATCTCATCTGGAGGATTTGAGGGTAGATCCAGCCCTTTTGCCAGCATATTTCTTGAGCTTCTGAGCTGTTCCTGAAGGCACAGCGTTTTTGTAGGAGGAGGGTTTCTGGGGGCGATTTTCGGAGGTGGTCCATTTGCTTCACGGTTTCTGGGTTTTGTCCGGAGCGGCGAGTATAGGTGATCTGTAGATTTTTAGCTCATTCCGGCAAGGGGATCAGCCCCTAGCTTCAGTTCACTCCAGCAGCAGCAGTTTACGGCAGTTTCTTCCAGCAGCTGGGATGCAGTTTCTGTCGTAGCCATTTCCTATTTTCTGAGAGGATTCTTCACTTGCCTTGAGCAAGGATAGGTGCCCTCATTCTGATTTTCTTGTACTCCTCTCTATGTACTTTCAGATTAATAAAATGGCTCAGTTTTCTGGCATTCTATGTGTAATTGTTCCATGATCTGGTTCAGCATTGTATTTTCTATATCTGTCTGGCATATTTCTGTTTATTACTGGTTATTTCCCTTTGAGGATATTACATATAGCGAAAATGCCACGATGACTGTTGGAGCGGTGAAACCCTAGAATCCAAAGCTACGATACTAAATGTTGAGTAACCGGAAACCGGCTCAAAATAGAAGAAAGAGATATCAACGCCTTAGAAATAAGCCACTTCGAGGGGCAACCTCCAATACATTGCATAAATGAACAATTCTTGGATGATACAATTTACAAAGCCTCCTTCTATATATAGAGTCCATATGGCACTGTGTAATCCTGAAGTGGGCCTGATGAATCCTAGCCGACCTAACAATAATAATTTAGGGGCACAATAATAACAAAATGGGGGTTACAAGGGTACAATAATAACAATAAGGGGGTTACACTAATAACAATAAGGGACTATACTAGTAATATAAGGACCTAACATTAGTGAATAAAGATCTGGCGAAACCATTTAATCTTGGCAGATCAGTGGTTAGGTAGAGAATAAAAATGAGCTCATAAGTTTAATCTGAGCCATTGGAAGATATAAGGTTAGAAATAAGTTAGTTTGCTTATCAAAAGAAAATAAAAGGGTCAGCAAGCTCAAATGCACCCAATAAAGGAAAGAGAAAATGTTAGGATAAAGAAAAGGGTAGGTAGAATACTTTTTCAAAAGGTATAGAAGCTTCATTTTGCTTATCCCTTATCAAAATATCTTTCTTACCCTTTTCCCTTGCTAAAATCTCTTTCCCCTTTGAAAAACATTTTTTCTAACCCCTTCCCCTTTTCCCCTCCTAAAAACCCCTTCACCCCTTTAAAAAACTCCACTTGATTAAACTTTATATTTTCATTAAAAAGAAAAAAACCCACTTTTAAAAGTTTAAAAGCGCGAAATATTAAGTGGACCCCCCTTTGACTTAACCCCTCCACTTAATATATTTCACAAACGCCACTTTCATTCAACCCCTCTGTATAATGTTTTTTCCCGACCCCACATCCTTTGAAAATCCATAGCTTTGTCAATTGTTCGATTACCACCAGCCAGACCTAACGGCCTATAACCTTTTTCGCAACCCTGACATCCGATGTTTTAAATCAAGGGGGGGGGGGGGGTGCGAAATAGGCTGTTTTCTCCACCCACTCCCCTGCCACACGTCGCTTCCATGTTTTATCACACCCCCCATCCCCAAACCACTAAACCACCTTGCGCCATGCGATAAACCACTCCTGCGCCATGCGATAAACTACCAAACCACTTCTGCACCGTGCTATTAATCACCAAGTGCCTCAAAAATAAAAAACCCCACCATTTCGTTCATTTCCCTATCTTTGCGAAATTGCGGAAAAGCCAGTGCCAATCAAGAATTGAAGCCTGCCGCTACTTGGACCACTTATACAACCAAATCTTTGGTATTCTAGGTAATCCTAAATACCCGACACCATCAAATAAGCAAATTAATTAATAAATTGAATCAAATTGATGGCTTCCCAAAGCGTCCAAACTGTGAACCCTCTGCAACCTCCTTTGCTAGAAGTCGACCACTGTGGCTGATAACAATATTTTGGAGCTCCATTGTTGGAGCCATGACAAATTTGCTGATCAGACAGATGATATACATCTGTGGACTCTAACCTGCCAAAATACACATTTCCACAGACGTACCAGTTCCCTGAAATCATCAGACTGTGCCAAATCACCTTTTTGCCAAATGAAAGAGCCATATTCACCCCTGACCAAGAAATCCTAATTACAATCACCGCTCAATCGATCAACCAAATGCTACAGATTCCATCACAACCAGAGGGAGTGCCTTTCTCCATTGAAACCCTTATTGAGCTTTACCTAAAGCTAGATTTTCCTTAGAGGTTTCAAATATTTCAGACTTTCCTCCCTCAATCAGTGCAAACTCCTAAAAGCAATCCACCATACTCTGCTACCATGTTTTCAGAACGAACCAGACAAATTGTGACCATGCTGTCCTGTATCCTAGGATATTTTACTGATGAGTATGTAGATGAATCCACCCTTGGCTTCCTCTCTACATTTTGCCTAGGCCAACCTCTAGCTATACTATTCAACTTTGTTCAATTCCTGGCAGATTCCATCCATGATCAACTGATCAAATTGCCAAAAGGAGTGTTCAAATACTCCTCAATATTGTTTCATTCAATGTTGCACGAAGTAGGGACGAAGCGGGGACGTTTTTTGGAAGCGGATACGCAGAAGCGTCATTTCCCAAAAATCTAGGAAGCAAAGCGTCTTGGAAATGTCTTATATATTTATATTTTTTTGCATTTATATTAAAAAAACATCCAAAATACCAAACTAGTTGTAGAAGATATGAAAACATGCATATTTGTATACAAATCAAGATAGATATGGCATCCATTGTACATCAATGGTTAATTATTCGAGCATCAACCATCTAGAATCTAGATTATTCTCCTCTTGTCTCGCCTTTGCCTCTACCTCGATTGTCCAAGGATATTAGTCAACATTTCCCAATTTTAATCAAACTACCTAATCCAAGCCTTAAAATATGGTGGAAAAAGCTTAACATGCTTGATCAATGATTTTGACTTGATTGAAAGGTAATTTTTTCCTAAGGCCATGACAAAGGAGTTCAACAATTAACACCACCAACACTAGGGTACATGAGCACATAGAGGGCTTGGTGCTCTTGATTAAATGCCAATCACATACCCTCATACATGATATAATCTAACGAAAAGCCACAATCTCATTGATCTTGAATTCCTTAAAACTGTTAAGTTTGTTGAATTTTGAATAGGATTTGAAATTCTATTTTCTCCATATGAAGCCCGATGGGGCTGGAACCACTCTCAAACATCCCGAGTCATTTCATGGTAATGCTAAAAATTTAAGTTAAAGGACGAAAATGAAAGATAAGGGAGAATGTCTCTTTTACTTAAAAAATTTAACGTTACCATGATGGGGCATGTAGGAAGCATCTAAGGAGCATCAAGGGAGCATCTTGGGAGTGTCCGGGAAGCCCCATCCCAACTTAAGTCAAAGAATTTTTTTTAAAACAATTTAGAACCTCGCGGAACCGCCCATCACCCTCTGGATCCACTGGCGATCCGCGTGGATCCGTGCCCAAACCTCCATTGGTCCCCAACGGATCCTTTTCTGGATTCACGGATTGGAATCCAGAACCGTGGATCAGGCTTGTGTGGTTCCAGATTTCCAGGAATCGCCTCAAAACGGTGGAACCGCGGATTTGATTTTCGGATCTGCGGTTCCGTTGGAGGATCGTCCAAGGATCGGTACGGGACGCGGTTCCGACATTGGATCCTTTGGGGGGGGGGGGAAGGATTGTGCAACACTGGTTTCATTTATTCATATATTTTCAGTCTGAAAGGTTTACAGTCAATGTACAAAAACTGGACACAGAGGGTAATCCCCAGTCTGTAATATTTTGGACATCCTTGATCAGAAAGGATTCCAATGAATATAGTTTCAAAGAGTTTATTGATTCTTTTGTATATCCAGTGGTTAATATGCTCAACAGTAGCATTCAACCCAGAACAATGATGAAATAAAAAAAGTTCTACAGTTATTTGACCAGATCAAGACAAGAGACTGGTATTTATACCAGAATCACACCGAGATCAGAGTGTATGGAAGCCAACTAGTCCCTTACAAGCTTCCCAAATACCTCCCGATGAGGGTATTTGCATTAGAGTACATCAGACAGATTTTGAATTCTAATGAGATAAACTTCCTTTCATCCAAAAAGAAAACCCAGTTCAAGATAAAAGGCCAATTAGGGCCCTTTGTATGCAACAGTAGGAATGCAGGAAAGGAAGCAGACAGATGCCTACAAGAGTTAAAGTTCAGCAACAGTTTTAAATGGTCATATGACCCCTTGGGTGTCATAAACAGATTAAGAATTAAGTTTAAACTCACCCCTTTCATCCATGAATCTAAGCATGAGATTGAGAAATATTCCAACCAGTCAGAGTGGTTGGAAAACACTATAAGGGATGTGGAGGAGCAGCGTGATATTAGTTCCATCCTGCTTACTCCAGACCCACAGGATAGAAATTCAAAAAGGTCTAGAGAAGAAGGCTCATACTCAACAGAAGCTACATCTGATCATAAATTCAAGCTTATGTACATAAAGAAAACAAAGTTGAACCCAGTAATAGAGCAGGAAGAGACAATTGGAACAGAGACATAAATTGTTATCAGGGATGATACACCTACATCACATACAGAAGAAACACCTCTGCCATCATCGTCTAGGGCAAAAATCATTCATAAGCAAAATAGTGCAGAGATTTCAACATCCAGTAAACCAGTTGAGAAGGAAAAGGATTTCATGGAGAAATATAAAGAAATTAAAATTAAAAATGAAGCACTGAAGGCTGTTACATATGCACAATACTGGAAGCAAACTCCCAGTGATCAGAGTAGGTTGCTTTCAGGTTTTGACCTCAGGACAAAGACAATGCAGATGACATTCCTACAGTCGAAAGTACAGGCCCCCAAAACTTCAGAAGGCTATACTAAAACAAGCTTTGAAGTTCCTTCCAAGGATGTGCATCCAATTGACCAAATTGAATTCCATAATCAGGCAGGAGAGATGATATATTCAACCATGACACATAAAGCTTTAAGTGCTCAGAAGTTGCATAACTCCCTAGAAAATGCAAAGTCACAGTTAAAACTAGAGAAAGCCTCATCACAAGTAAAAGCCAACCTTGGAGATAAACCACAAGAAGCCTCTGAACTAATCAAATTCCTGAATTCTAAAAATAAGTATGAATTGGAAGAACTCGGGATAGATGACAGAACAAAACCTATCCTTGAAGTGAAGAAAGTGATTTCCAAAAGAAATCTAATGCTACAGCTTGAGGAGAAATGTCAAGTCTTGGAACTCGCAGTGAATAAGTTTTTCAGCAAATTTGATATATTGAGACAGAAGGGTCTGCCTAGTCCTTTAGTGATAAATGACAAACTCATGAGGCATGAGGATTATGTGAAGAAGTTAAGGGAAGTAGCCAAAGAAACTTCGCACATTTCCTCAATGAAGGGCACTCCCATAGGCAAGGTCCTCCTTCAAACTCTCGAAAACTTCTTTTACCTCCAGCATGAGTAAATCACGTTTTTGTAAATAAGCCTACTTTTGCCAAATATTCCGAAGCAGATGAGATTTACCGCAGGATGATGAAAATCAAAATCCCAGATGAAGAAACGTGGGAGAAGTGGTATGATTTACTGTAAAAAATGAAAGAACAAATAGATGAAAGACATATAGATAACAAAAAGCAAAGAATCAGGACTAGATATCAGTCAGTTGAAAGGTGTCACTATCTTTTTGTATAAAGGTATTTTATTTTCCTAGAATAAATCCTATTCAATTGACATGATATTTTTGTAATTCGATAATTTTGTAATTCTTTTTGTATAAATACTTCATCAATTTAAGTATCAAGGGTCAGTCAAGTGTGGATTTCTGAATATTTCAGTAGCTTATTGATCTTTGACAAAGGGTTATTGTACCAATTTCCAGTCGACAGATTGAACAAGTTATAAAAAAACTTCATTACAGGATTCATGTGTTGAGCTATCTTAGTGAAGTATAAATTTCAATTGTTCATGTTTTCTTTCTAAGTATTCCATAAACTTATATGTGTTCTAAATTTGAGTGTTATAACAGGAATATCACTGCAGAATTTGCTTAAAAATTACGCTCTGATTTTAACTGTTATACATTTCTGTGTTTTCTTCTGATATCCAGTTTAGATAATTCTTAATTGCCCTCTGATCCCAATTGACCTCTTCACCTTCCTTCATTATCTGGTTTAAGGAATTCTTAATTGCTCCTTGATCTCGATTGAAAAATCACTTCACCATTCAGCCTTGAGATCTGATATTGCTCACCTATCTTGCCCTGTAACACTTTCCTTATAATTTGATTCAATTCTGTTTCAAATCATATTGACTCCATAGCCCAATGGAAAATGGAAAAGCACCTATTCATCTAAATCATTAATTCCACCAACCAACCAAAACCAATAAAAAACCAACCCAACCAAGCATACATAACCAGCCTAAGATCCATTGATTAAACAAAGTTAAATCATTTAGAGAGCCCTCTCTGAGTTTAATAAGGCTAGATCCTAAGCTCCAAAAGTGGTTTGTAGTTACCTCTGATATTTCTTTTTAACACAAGAACAACCTTTGGAAATTTTGGAGTGATAACAGGTGTCAGGGCATGGAGGCCTAGATGGTATTTATATCCTGTTGGATGGATACCAGGGCTGTAGCCTGATGGTACTTATAGTGCAAATGCCTAGATGACACCTTAGTCCTTGTTGGAAGGATACCTTGGCAGTGAGGGTATCCCAAGCATTGCGTATGCTGCTATACTCTTCTTAAGAACATTTCAAATTGAGTTCAACCTTTTACCGGTTGAAAAATTATGAATACCGCCCTAGTTGAGAGGGAGTGTTGAGAAATGTAACTAGTATCGGTCTTCATAATTGTATTTGAGTTATGATGTAATGTATTTGTCAAAAAAAAAGAAATGAAAATTTATCGTAAAAGAAAATTATTTATAAGCATGGGTTTCATGCTTTATTTATTTTATTTCTAGGTCAAAGCCTACATTGAAGGCTTCTAGTGTTTGTGTCATAAGTCCTTTCCATGTCATCATGCAATAGACCCTTCTTGGGCTTTGTATGTCAAGAAAGAAATTTATTTTTGAGTCAGAATTTTATTTTATGCCTGCATCAAGTTGGCCTGCCCTCCAGTCAAGTTGGCCTCATTGAAGGAATTCGAGCTCACAGAAAGTCTATAAAAATAGTTCCATTCGACCTATTTGAGGACCAATCCAATCAACAAGTTCAATCTGCAGTTGCAAGAGGAAGAAGGAAGTAAGAAATATCTAGAAAAGGAGAAACCCTAGCGAAGAAGGAGACACTTGCCAAGCAAAAGGAAGCCAAAATTCTTTATTTTTTGCCACATGTGCGAGTTTCTGGGTTGCTACAGGAGGGAGGAAGTTGCAGGACTGCAGTAGGGTCGAAATTCAGAAGCAGGAAGGCTAAAATCTGAGTTTGTTGCAAGATTGAAGTAGTTTTACGAGAGTTTACTATTGAAGTTTGACTAATTATCTTGGGAGGTTGACTTGGTGGATTAGAGGAGGTCTTTTAGTTTGGTCAAAGGTCTTGGTTATCTCATTTGATTTGGTTCTAAAGAAAGAGGAGAAGGTTTGGGTTTTCCCCTAGAAGAGGGGTTTTAGCCCTGGTTGGGAGCCTACATCCTGTGTCTTTGTTGTGTTGATCTTCATGTCTTTATGTTTTGGTAGCTGCTTGATGATAAGAAGATAAAAGAAGATAATAAGAATTCAAAGATAATCACAAGTAACTATCAAGATAAGAAAATCTTTCTGCCTTTCGATTTTCTAACAAATTAAACTACAGAAACTCTGATAGAAAACCAATCACAAAATGGACACAATATTTTTGGACAAAATGTTGCTAGAAAAACCTCGAAGGGAAAATCAACTCTTTAGATTTGACGGTTTTATTACTATTCAACAAATTTTGCAATTGAGAAAATTACAACACTGCTTGCCAAATCCCGACAAAAGCTCCGACATATTTCTTTACCTCCACAAGTCAATTTGACCACTAGAAGGCTTGCGGCTATTGATTTTTGCAGCATCGGAAAGTAATCTAAGTCTCAAACTTGGTGAGGAGGCTTAGACACTAGTATTCCAAAGAACATAGAAACCGTTTGTGGAAATTTCACTCGGTTCATGTTTTATTAAAATAATTAATTATTTTAATGGAGACCCTAAGTCTAAACTTAGGGAAATTAAATAATTAATGGGTATTAATAAAACAGAGTGTGAATCTTCTAGAGAACGAAGATTAAGTCTTAGCCATTGATTAAACTTCTAATCTAGGCCGTTGATTCTTCAATGAGAAGATCATAAAAGATGGCTTGAGGGTCAGTTGGAAAGTAAGCTGGGCATACACCCAGTAACCTGAAGGAAGCCAATTTTGAAGGAATAGAATTCAATTTCAGAGGGACAGTTGCAGGGCAGAGGAAGCAAAAGGCATCAACAGTGACAAGGCTTGAGGGAAGAAGAACACAGAAGGCCGAAGAGGGCAACACAAAGCAGCAACGCAGAGAGCTCACGCAGGGTGACACAGTCTCACGCAGGCTTTGCGCAGAGAGACACGCAGAGGTGACACAGAGAGGAACTGTGAGTCTCTCGAGTGTTAGAAATTCTCCGGAGGGTTGATGAGAATTTATCACAGGTGTTTTCTCATGAAGTTTCTTAGTTAGTTTGCCAGTCCTTCCTTGTAAAGAATTTACTGCTGAAGATTAATATATATAAACCCTCATCTGTTGCACCGGTTTTCCCACATTGGGTTTTTTCTGGGGACAATTGTCCAAAAGTAATTGTGTCAATGTGATTGATTCTTGTGCTTGCATTTTTTACTGTTCTATTCTCTACATATACTTGAGTGATTACTGCAGTAGTATTTATTTCAAAATTTATTGGAAGAATTCTGTAAATAAATTATCGTGAAATAAGTAGGAGAAATAAATCTATCATTGCAGTAGAATATCCCGATTGAAATTTTCACACTATGAATTCCCGTAGTTTGCCTTTCCTGTTATCGAACTGATTTTCTGCAATTTGATCTGCAACTGGAAATCTCGATATGCTAAACTGACAACTTGTACGACCTCTTTGTCTATAGAATAACTATGGGAGAATTCCTCCTCCACATCTCGAAAATTGGAAGAATAGTGATGAAAGAAACTCCAGAAATATATATTGCTTCAACTGTTGTTGAAACCGTCACTGGTGTCAAACACCACTCTATCATTGTGCCCTCTTCATTGCAATGAATGATCTCCAAGACCGCCCATCGATTTCCTTTATAATGTCTTGTTGAGAAATCAACGACGAAGATCTAGATCTGAAATGATCTAATCAATGGCTAAGATCACTTAGAAACTTCACCAGAAGTCTATAGAGGAAAATCAACCATATCTCAATTATTACTAATGAATTAATCTATTTCACTAAGATAAAATTGAAGAAAATAATGAAAACTGATTAAATAATTTAATTAAGACATTTACATCCAAAAGAGTAACTTGGGCTTGGAGATATTTTCCGCTCTTGTGTTCCTAGCTTCACTTTCACCACTTGAGGCTATAACACCTATTTGAGCTACATCAGCCAACATAATGACGTAGTTGGACTTCTTGAAATAATATTTTACTAGCTATTCACAAGTTGGAGACCTATTAATTTTTTCATAAAATATTATATTACAATTCGTTATTTTGTCAAGAAGAGGTCAACTTGGGTCAAATTTTCTAATTTGGTCCACAAATCCCTTTGCTAATGGCCCGGTATAGTTAACCATGAATTATAGTACAAGTTAGTAGCTCATGTTAAATTGGTTTCCTTTGAAGAAGTTCAAATTCATTAATGAGAGAGTACGACTTGGCCTGAAGGTTTGACTTGGTGCCTTGGAGGAATATTCCATCTTCAAACGAGTACTTTCTCGATCCATTGTGGAACTACTTGGTCCACGAGGCCCATAATGGTTAGTTAGGCTTTGTAGAGACTAGTTGACAGTCCAATAGCTTGTTTGAATTGAATTTCTCCCTTTACTAACTCAACTTGGCCACCTGGAACTTGGTTCTCCAATGCCCTTGACTATTTGAGAATTCTAGAACTTGGGTTTAGCTAAATTGACCATGCTTTGAACTAGGTCTCTCTCTAAATCTCCAAATTCTACCTAGTTTTGCCACATCATCACCTACTATGCGACATCTTCAGCCACTTGTGCAAGTCGCATAATGCCTTGAGGAATCTTTAGAATTTGGAACATGGATATTGTTCCTCTTGTGTTGCTGACGTTTCAGATCATGAGAGGAAGGAGGCTAAATATCGCCAGATAGAAAATAAAATGCAAAGAACAATATAACACCCAACTCTTTATTAATGAAACAAGATAACATTTTACATCTACATCGAGAAATCCTTAATGTCCTTAGTAAAGGCGAGGTCCATTATTTATAGTATTTTCGGTGCCTCCTTGAGTTACACAATTCAATACAATGGACAAATACCATGGATGGATACCACTTTCCATTCAGATTAATCCCCCCCGTTAGGAAAGAATGGTCCCCTTTGCGTCAAGTTCCTTGATTAGAAGCTTCTGTTGAATGTGGCTCCTAGTGAACTAGTTTCCTTGATGAAGAAGATATGAGCCAATGAAGAGAATGGTTTTATGTGGTTAACCCATAATCGTGGGTTTGTGGATGACCGATAACCAAGTGCTAGTGAAGATAAGGGTTTTGCGTGGTTAACGCATATTCTTGGGTTTGTGGATGACCCGTAACCAAGTGATTACAATGTGCCAAGCACTAATGAAGACAAGGGTTTTGTGTGGTTGACCCAAAACCGAGTTGGCGATGGCAAGCTTCGAGAAGGTTTTTGTGTGGTTGACCCATAACCGTGGTGAACAAAGGTCTAAGGATGGAATCACCTTGTAATGCTTGTGGGCCAGTTGTGATACTGATAGTGTATGGCTGAGTGAATGGACTTCAAGATAGTTTGCTTGCAGGTACGTCAAGGTGACATGGGTATAGCATGTTGCGATGCCCATAGGGAGTTGGAATAGCCATTGAATATCTTGTTGGAATGTTTCCTGAATTCATGTCTAGAGCGATTATGATGAGTAGCAAAGCCTTCAATATGCCTTGTAATCTATG
The DNA here is from genome assembly GCA_034641835.2 of Pinus albicaulis. NCBI lineage: Eukaryota > Viridiplantae > Streptophyta > Pinopsida > Pinales > Pinaceae > Pinus > Pinus albicaulis. Next base: position 166,958,161 of record CM076569.1, read on the forward strand.
ACACTGTGTAGTGTGAAGCAATGAATGCCGTGTTAAATGAAAAAACTGAAACATGGGAAAAAGTCGCAGGAGCTCTCTGGCCGCATGAGTATGTGAAATTTCCACGCATGCACCAACTGGAGTTTAATCTTCAAATAACGATTAAATCAATGATGCATTCTTCACAATAAAAACACTGCGGAATTATAAATCAGGAACTGAGAAATAGGTGCACACACACACAATAAAATGACACTAATATTTTTGGACTAAACGTCCCTAGAAAAAACTTGAAGGGAAAACCGGTGTAGCAGATGAGGGTTTGTTTTGTTATGCAACAATTTGGAAATTATTACAAGTTACAACTGGATGCCCAATTGGAAATCCTCTGGAAATATACTGGCAAAATATATAGAGATCAAATATCTCCTTTTGCAATCAATTCGGCCTCCTTCAGGGCTGCTCACACTTCCTGCATTGGCCACCTAAAATGCGCACTACTGGCTAAAGGGAATTTCACACAACCTAGAATCTTACTCTGAAAGAGCCGTTCTGCCTTCCTCTCCCTCTAGAATGAAATCGCATTGCCTTCTGAACACTCTTCTGGCCTTAGACAACTGAATTGATCCCTTTCTGGCAACTCACACCGAGGTTTCTGGCTATTGGCACTAGCTGCAATGGCCCTCTCTGCAGATAATTCGACCTCTGTTCTCCTGCCTCTTTGACATGGGAAAATCACTGGGAAACTCTCCAGAATATTGTCCCAAATTTTTTGTTGCTCCCTCTCTTCGATGCTCTCCTTCTGGCTTGAACTGCGCCCTTACTAAAAACTGCAAATTGGGTTAGCTCAATTTGCCTCTCACAATGATCACACTGATCTCTTTGATGCTATATCCAATCCCTTCGACTTGCTCTTATAATCTCTCATTGAGTCTTCAACGACCACGATTTAATCTTCATTGACGACTAAGATCAATTATTGAACAGGTTATTCCACTATTATGTTAAACCAATGCACCTGTATGGACTCTCTTTTTAATAAGATCAATTAGACTTCACCAATAGAAGTCTCTAGAGAAATCTCTAACATCCTTAATTAATTAACTTTAATTTACTACATTTCCAATGTTAGACATAAGAAATATTTTAATTTTGGAAAATTAATTTAATTTAGGTCTTTCACAAGCTTATCTCGTGAAGGTTTTTATGGATTTTGGAGATCTAGTGTTCCTTAGCCTTTTAGCCTCATGATTCATCTGAGACTAGAACACCTGTCCGATGCTACCATAAATTAACAAATTATAGAGAAAAGATGAGTAGGCATCTTGAACGGTATCTGCATACCTGCTGTAGTAATGCCTGCTCCTACAATTGTTGGTAAGTGACGAATGTCTCCACTCTCAAATCTTGGACGATGAATTGCATGCACAAATCGTAAAGGTTGTTGAGGCACAGGAACTACCCTAAGGATAGGACAAAAACAACGTTCTGCTCGATGAGAAGTGGTGCTATGTCGTAGAGGTACAAGGGGGGCATTTTCGAGGCCTTGGACAGTAGCATTGTGGCTAAGAAACCAGATTTGTTGTTATAGGGCCACGTGTCCCGAATCATGCGAATCCGACACGACTCGTGGGGATTCGAGTTGGAAACCCCGGATTCGATTGTGTCTGTACAGGACACGACGAGTCCTGATCGTGTCTTGTACGGACACGATCAAATCCCTTTTTGCCGGATTCGACCAGCACAAAAATGCGTCTGCTGAGTTATAAAAATGTGATTTCCTCATTGTTTCTCACCAAAGCTTGTGTGTGAGTTGAGCGAAGAGCAAGGAGCAAGGAGTAGCAAGGAGAAAGGGATTGTTTTCAAGGAGATTCGAGCAACTGGTAAGTGCACTGTCTCTCTATGTTTTTGCATTTGGTTTGCATGTGCATATGTTTTACAAATTTGGTCTTTTTTGTGTATTTTTTACAGCATTCATGGCTCAATCAAGGGCAAAAAGGCAGGGGCAAAAAAAGGGGAAGAATGTCCCCATTGGAGATGCTCCTCCTGTCCCTATTTCATCAGGGTCTGCAAGTATTCCATCTGTTGGAAGCGTGGCTGCAACAACAACTTCAAATGTTCAGGGAAATCAAACTCAAGACCCCAAATACCCATTGTGGAAATATGTGACAAGAGGCAGGGCTAGGTAGCAAGGCAAAGGGAGGAGGCAATGTTGCATGGAAATGCAGTTTTTGCCACAACCATTTCATGAGCACATATTACCGTGTGAAAGCTCATTTGTTGGCTTTGCCAAGTTGTGGCATTTCAGCTTGTTCATAGGTGCCATTAGCAAGGAGGAAGGAAATGGAGGGAGAGGCATTTGTTGGTGCGGAAAATGTGGCATCAAAATCAAAACAAAACAAGAATGATGACCCCCTTCCATTCTTGAGGAAAAGCGGCAACAAGTTTCCATTTGAGAGTTTTAGTGGGGGACAAGCAACAAAAAGAAAGGCAACTACACTTGGTCCAATGGACAAGATTTTCTAGAAAGAGAAGAGGGAAGAGCTTGATCTCACCATTGCATTTTTTTCTATAAGAACTTTGTTGAGATTTTGTATAGTTGGTGTATCATCGGTGTGCTCTAGCCCTGAAATTTTGTGGAGGGGCTAGGACACACTTGATCTGCAAAACCCATAAAGTGTTTTGTGAAATTTCAGTTGGTGTTCAAGTTATTCAAATAATTAATTATTTTAATGGATTTCCTAAGTCTAAGCTTAGAAAATTAAATAATTAAAGTGAATTAATTAACACATGTGCTGAAATGTTCTAAAAGACACGGATCAAGTAGTATTTTAATCTTAGCCGTTGATGAATGTTTTAATCTCGGCCATTGATGAGATGAATGAAAAAGTATAAGAGAAAGGCTTGAGGGTCAGTTGGAGGAGACTCACAGTTGCAAAGCTGAGGAATAGATCTGGAATTCTAGGGCGGATTTGCTAAGAATTTTCAGAGGAATTTCCTGTAGTGAGGGGTAGTATTGGCTAAGGGGATGATCTGATCCTAGAGCCAAGAGTCAGTAAGAGGTAGAGGAGCAGCTATGCAAGTGCTACGCAGGACAATGCAGAGGCTCCAGAGGGCTTCAGAAATTATGCAGAGGGTCTCCAGGGCCAGTGTAAGGCCTGCTTCACCCTCTCAAGGGTTACGTAGTCCCTTTCCGGGCAACGCAGTGGCATTCTGAGGCTAGCAGGGCTGACGCTGGAGCTTCAGGGGCAGCGTTGAGGGTTTCTAGGGCAAGTTCAAGGTTGAATTCTCTAAATCCTATTTGAGGGTGTGGATCAGTCAGATATTTGGCACTAGAACATCAGGTTGGCTGCATATTTGATTTCTTTTATTCTCTGTCGGGTTTTCTAGATCTGGAACCTAGATTTACTGTACTCAGAATCTACTTAATAAAATAACCTTCATATATGCTGCACTGGTTTTCCCGCATTGGGTTTTTCCGGGGACTTATGTCCAAAAATCCTTGTGTCACTTTGTTGTATGAGCATATTATTCAGTAAATGATTTGCATGTGTAGGCTGTAGTTGTGTTTATTTCGGTATTTTCTAAATCTAATTTATGAAATAACATGTATTAATGATTTAATCTAAATCAAGTAGGAGAAATAAACCAAGATACTGCAGTAGATTTTTCATAGGGAGGAGGCGATGTTGCATGGAAATGCAGTTTTTGCCACAACCATTTCATGAGCACATATTACCGTGTGAAAGCTCATTTGTTGGCTTTGCCAAGTTGTGGCATTTCAGCTTGTTCACAGGTGCCATTAGAAAGGAGGAAGGAAATGGAGAGAAAGGCATTTGTTGGTGCGACAAATGTGACATCAAAATCAAAACAAAACAAGAATGATGACCCCCTTCCATTCTTGAGGAAAAGCAGCGACAAGTTCCCATTTGAGAGTTTTAGTGGGGGACAACCAGCAAAAAGAAAGGCAACTGCACTTGGTCCAATGGACAAGATTTTCCAAAAAGAGAAGAGGGAAGAGCTTGATCTCACCATTGCATTTCTTTTCTATAAGAACTTCATATCCTTTAATGTTGCATGGTCACCTCTATTTATTGAGATGTGTCGAGCTCTAAGTCAAGGGTCTCCATCAGGGTATGTGCCTTCTGGGTTAGAGAAGCTTAGAACCACATTGTTGACAAAGGCAAAGAAAGAGGTGGACAAAATGCTTGAGCCTATTAAATCAGCATGGCCTGTGAAAATTTTCTGAATGTTACTAATGTAGAAATCTACTGTTAGATCTGGTTATGCTTCTCCTACTTAATTAAGCTATTAAGCTGAAAATTCAGGTTAACATCGAAGCAAACACATAATAGACTTTCACCGATTCAGATCTAGAAAAAGTACATGCACACATAGACAAAGTGACAGAAGGATTTTCTGGACAATAGTCTCTGGAAAAACCCAATGCGGGAAAACCGGTCTTCTGGCTGCTGGAGGGTTTTATTATTAAGAGTTTTCTGAATACAACAAATCTTGGTTCCAGATCTGGAAAACCCGACAGAGAAAATATAGATCTGCAGCTAACTTGTTGTTCTAAAGCCAAAATATTGATTGATCCACACCCTCAAATGGGATTTATAGGACTTAGCCAGACCTTGGCCCTAGAAGCTCCAGTGCTGCCCCTGAAGCCCCTGCGTCAGCCTCTGCAGCCTCTATGTCCCTCTGCGTTGGCTTGGAGAGGGCTGCATAACCCCAGAATGGGTGACGCAGACCCTACGCTACCCTTGAGGGACTCTGCGTAACCCCAGAGGGTCTCCTACTGCCCAACGTTGCCTCAGGAGAGACTATGTAGCATATGCGTAGCTGAAGCTGCCCCTGCACTGCGCAACTGCTGCTGGTCCTGCTTCTTTGCACCGCCTCTAGAAGCTGCTCTCTGCCTTTTGCTGATTCTAGGCATTGGGATCAGACCATCCCTTTTGCCTAAACTCCCCTCTCTGCCGCTGAAACACTTCTGAGAATTCTTAGCAAACGCAGCCCTAGAATCTCAGCTTAGCTTCAATGCTCTGCCTCTTGTGTGTCTTTACAAATGACCTCAAGCCTTTCCTTTATACTTTTCTCGTTGGGAAATCAACGACCATGTTCAGATCTTGAATTAATGGCTAAGATCAAAAGAAAGCTTGATCCGTGTGACGTAAGACAATTTCATCACATGTTTAATTTAATTAACTTTAATTTTTTAATTTTCCTAAGTTTAGACTTAGGAAATACATTAAAATAAATAGTTAATTATATATCTCCCAAACCAGATGAAATTTCCCAAATCCCTTTCTGGGTCTTGTAGATCATGTGTACTCTAGTCCCTCCACAAAATTGGGGAGCTAGAGCACATCCGATGCTACCCCAATACATAAAATCTCAACATCGCCAACATCTGGGGTTAGCATTGTTTTTGATGGATGGACAGATCTAGCGCGACACCCACTCATCAACTTCATGGTGTCATCCTTGAATGGTCCAGTTTTCTTGAAATCAGTGGATGCACTTGGACAATACAAGGATGCACAATATATGGGTGAGTTATTTATTAAAATTATTGAAGATGTAGGTGTTGATTCTTGTGTGCAAATTATTACAGATAATGCATCTATTTGCAAGGCTGCTGGCATGATTGTGGAAGCTAAATATCCACAATTATTTTGGACACCTTGCATTGTCCATTTATTGAACTTAGCACTGAAATATATTGTCTCTGATGTGCTTTGGATTGTAAGCATTATTGAGGATGCACGACATATCCGCAACTTTGTACAAAACCATACAAATGCCCTACTATCTTCAAGGAATACACCAATCTCTCATTGTTGAAGATTGCGGATACACGGTTTGCCTCTTCATTCATCATGTTGAAGAGGTTGAGGGAGGTCAAGACCGCTCTTGGGGCCATGGTTATTTCAGAGTTTTGGTCTTTTTGGAGAAAGACGGATCAAACAATCTCAGAAAAAGTGAAGGACACAATGTTGGATGATGTCTGGCGGGAGAAGGTAGATCTACTTATTCAGATCATGGACCCTATCATTTCCTTGCTTAGATTTGCAGATACAGACCAACCCATCTTAGGAGAGGTTTATGAGGGATGGGATTCCATGATCCAGTCTGTGAGGAACATTCTTTTACATAGTCAGTGCCCAGAGTATGAGACATCACCAGAGGCCTTCTTCACCAACATACATGATATTCTTGTCAGCAGATGGGACAAGAATTGCACACATTTACATTGTTTGGCTCACTCCTTGAACCCAAAATACTATAGCCATGAGTGGTTGAATGATGGACCTTCTTGCAGATTCCCTCTTCACATGGGTGGTGAAATCTCACAGGGGAGGAAAGATGCATTCAGAAGGATTTTTCAGGATAGGGCATCCCTTGATGAGGTGGAGGATGCCTTTGCAGAGTTTTCCACTGGCACTGGGCGATTTGCAGGCTATGATGTGATTAGAGACAGGGGGCTAAGAAGCCCTATTCTTGGTAGGCAACTCATGGGGCCAGAAGCCCTCTTCTACAACAGTTAGCCATGAGGCTCCTCTCTCAGGTGACTTCATCCTCTTGTTGCGAGAGGAATTGGAGCACATATGGGAATTTGTATAGTGTGAAGAAGAGCAGGCTTGAGCAGTCTAGGGCAGAGACAATGGTGTATGTGCACACCAACCTTCGTCTTATTTACAGGAAGAGGGAGGATTGGTTGAAGAGAAAGACAAAGATGTGGGATGTCTTTTTTGATGATATGGGTTTGGACAACAGTTTTGAGTTGGCATTGGCCAACTTGGATCTCAATGAGCCAGTTCTAGAGCCTGTCACATTTGATGATGGCGACAAGAGGCCCTCATCTATTGATAGGAAAGACGTGCAGCGTAGAAAGCAAAGGGTGGAGAATGATGATCATGATGAGGACAGTGATGCTGATTATGATGATGAGGATTGATGACTCATGAGTCATGAGTTACCTACTTTGGCACTGCCTTGCGGCTTGTAGTCTTGTAGACTTGTAGTTGTTTTGTATTTGCTATTTCTATTTGCCATTGGTAGTGTAATACCTAGAGGCTAGTACTTATGTAACACATTTTGATTTTGATGACTTAATGGGAAAACTACAGTATCTTGTTTTTCTCCTATTGGATCATTGATAAAATAATATATAACATGTCCGGACGTGTCCTGTTCCGGGGGGTCACCGTGTCTGAATCCGACACTCGAATCCGCGTGTCCATTGTGCCCCCTGTCCCCGTGTCAGGTGACTTAGCTAATAACTAATGACAGATGAGGCTTAGGGCCTTAAAATGTGTCCACCGGGAACATAATCCTCTTGCTATGCAATCACAAAGCACATCAAGTTGTGCACAACCATGAATTGGTATGCACAACTATGGCCCCTACAAATATGTAAAATATACCAGGCCTGTGTTTTTGTAGAATTTTATACTAAGGGCTATTTTGAGTCTCACTTTTGAGCCAGGGCACATGATGCAATAAGTTGGTTTGAAGTAAACTTTTTAATATGTTCCATATTAAGGGCCATTCTCCTAACATTCTTGCTTGTTTTCATTGAGGTTGTGTCCTTTGAGAATATGCTCTTGAAGGATAGATCTATGTGTCTCATAGTGTCCAGAGGGCATGAGGATGCCCATGAACACATGATTATTTTGAGGAACATATCTGTGTCTCGGGTATGTCGGCATGAGGGGCATCCCCCTTGTCTTGGTATGTTGGCATGAGGGATGTTACCCGCCAATGTGGGTGCCCCCATAGGAGAATTTTTCTACTAGTTATCTCTTCAATTGGCAACCAACAACCCCTGACAACCACCGATGTAGTCAATATATTATGCCATTTGATATTTTCCACCTGCATTAGTTGTATGTCCCCTCACCCATCTGTTGAAAGCATATGTTAGGAGGTGGACAACCCAACCCAAAAGGTATGTTTTTCATTGTGCAATCAGGTGCTTATGCTTGTTTTTCTTGGGCATTTTAGGCATGGATTATTGGGTGACTTGGAAGAAGGAAGGGCTTGACTGTGGTTTTGTTCCCTCACCTTAAATGGGGGTTTAATCCTCTATCATAGTCTTGTGGGATCTCCCCTATTGACCTATGGTTTTAGGAAGGGCACTACTTGGGAAACCCCAATTTTGGTAGCATGATCCCATTTTACCATTTTACATTTTTCACTCCCTTCCACACATTACTAGTCCTATTTCATCATTTTCTTTCTCTGGGTCCACAAGGCACTGCAACACCCCTTCCCTTGTCCACATATCTGGGCCGGGCCTGGAAACATTGCCCTGGAGGTAGATGCAACTAAAAGAATGTTAAAAGCATATCATGGCCACAAGCAGGAAACAAAGAAACAAAATATTATAAAATGCAAAAGATGGCCATGGCATTTAATATAGCATGTGGGAAAACGCTAAACATGTGCTCTACCCCCTTATCATTATTGTCATCACTCTAGTTCCTAGGGCTCATGAGTGCCCCCACATCATTAAGCCCATGCACGTCCCAACCCCTGGTGGGTGATGAACTGCCCCACCTTAAGGCTGTAATAACTGCTTACGTCATTAACAACATGCTCTCATTTCTTGGAGCCCCGAGCATTAATATAATGAAAAATCAAGAAAAAGCAAAAGACAAATAAAGAGGGGTGAAAAAACAAGGGCTAGGGTAACTCATGTATCCACGATTACTTCCTCCTACATCTATATACCCAACATGTGGACATCCCTCATTATTACCATCCTTGTTCCCATGGCATATGGCCTTGAGACCCTTGTGGCCCCATCCATTAAATCATAATTCATATGCCACCTATCAATTGAAGGATGTACCAACGACCTGTCTTTCCCTTAGGGGCTCGGAACACCTAATAGGGTGTCTTTTAATCACTCTTACCTAGGGATGTAACACTTGTTGATTTATGGTAGCATCGGATGTGCTCTAGCCTTGTAACTTTGTATATAGGCTAGGACACATGTATTCCATAAAACCCAGAAATGGTTTTGGAAAATTCCACTTAGAGATGGTTTAATTAAATTAATTAATCGTTTTTTAATGTTTTCCTAAGTCTAAACTTAGGGAAACTGATTAATTAAGGGGTATTAATTAAACTAAGTGTGAATCTTCTAGATAAAGTCATGGATCACCTCCAAGTTAATCTTAGCCCTTGATTATGTTTTAATCTTTGTCGTTGAAGGTTCAACATAAGAATATAAGAAGCAGGGTGAAGGGCCTATGGTAAATACACTTGACGCTTGAGCCATTGAGCATTCTCGAATTTGTGTGAGGAGACACAACTTTTGATTAAGAACAAATCACTAGGGTCGGGTTTGCTAAGTGATTTGATTCAGTGATCAGATCTAGAGAGGGGCAGAAGCAGAGATTAAGCAGAGATTGGTCAGAAGGACCAAGAATACATTTCAAAGAGAGGCAACATCTACGCAGGAGAGAGACATCGCAATTTTTGGCAGGGGTGACGCAGTTCCTGTAGAGAATCAAGAAGAGCCAGCTCAGTGTCTCTTGGAGTCAGTCCGGTGAAAGATAGAGGCTGGGGTTCTAAGCCAGGAGGGCCAAGATCCAACTTTAGATCGGCTAGATCAGCTGTAGAGAAGGGTGACGCAGTTCCTCTAGCTTGCCTACGCAGATCCATCGTAAGCATTCACGTAGAGGCAGTGAGGGCTTCATCAGCGCTGTTTTTGATCAACTAGAGACTTGCTGAGTGAGGTATATTTCATAGTCATTTTTGTTGTCTAGATTTCTCTAAAGGGTTTGCCGGATGTTGGCACCCTAGTTGTATTCAAGATTCTGCTGCTTAATAATACAAACCCTCAGATCTGCTGCACCAGTTTTCCCAAGTTGGGGTTTTTCCGGTGACTTAGTCCAAAAATAATTGTGTCAATGTGGTTGTTTCTCATTGTATTTTGTTCAGATTGTTTCAGCACTTAGATTTATTGTGCAACATTATTTGTGTAGACTGCTTCAGTAATTACTTCGGTATTTCAATGTAATGAAATAATTATCAAATAATAGGAGGAGTTATTAAGATTTGTTGCAGTAGGAATCCAGATCTAGGATTTTTCACAACACTATTACGAGATCAAAGCCCCAAATTTGGAAGGAAAGCTCCATATGAGATCTCAATTTTCCCTTGATTGACAAGTTTGGTTCACTTAGATGCACTAATGAATTATTGTACCTGATGGTGAGGATGTAACACGGGACATTATATGTGATTGGCAAGTGGTTTCATCATCGGATGGGCAACTTAATTGGGGCTCAAGTCCACTGGAGGATCATATTGACAACCCCAAGTGAAGCGTTGGGAGCCATGGGACTCCCATCATGTGCAAGGCATCATTTCATGCCATGAGCACCTTCAACACCCCCAACAATGTGCTCATTGCCCCACATTATTGACAAGATGATGCACTTGAACCAGTGCGCCCTATTCGGCTTAGAATTTACCACATGGTGTGGCAGCTGATCCAAGGCCCAAAGGAGGTTTGTCTCACCTCTTGAGACATGGGAGGGCAAGCACCATCGTCAGAGCCCTCAATATTGGACCATTACAGGTTATTCTATCATCAAGAGGCCCATGAGACTAGTTTTTGTACACCAAACACAAATTGGGGCCCACATGATGACTCACATGGAGAATTAGGGTCCATCCCCTAGTTCGAGATATATGGTGCCCTCTCAGACATTTTGGCACAAAGAGGACTCAACGTTGCCTTCCAACGTCCCTACATTAGCATGATGCCATCATTTCGGTTTGCATTTGGAGACTAATTCATATTTTTGTACAACTACTTGGTTGGTTTGTGACCAGGGATGTATCTAGCCACATTTTTATAATGTGGAGGGGCTTGTAGGCATAATTCGACTTAGTAGAACACATATAAATAGAAGATTGTTTCATTTGGATTTGATCATCATTATCGCTTGGGAAATTCGGCCTATTTCGCTAATTTGCCCTTGTTCTTGGATTGACTATTAGAGTATCTTGGATGCATTTCGATATTTGGAGCTGATTTTTGATCTTGTTTTGGATCTATCTCTTGGATTATGGATGGATATATTGCTTGTCATCTTGTAAGTGTTATGTGTTGAAATATTATTCTTGAAATATGTCTAATGTATGGAATTGTTGCAACTAGATTAATGCTACATTGTGCCCTAATTTTGTGAAAATAAATTCTGAAAGCTATTTGGTTGACAATTGCATATATTATTCATGTCAAGACATGTGATGATTGTTCCTAGTGGTGAAATATTGGTTTTCTCCATAAACTCAATTATTGATTGGGAAATTATTGAGGATTGGTAACTAGGGCATCAATTCTTGACCTCCTTAAAGACAATTTTGGCCAATCTAAAGCATCTAGGACTCCATATGCCCAAAGGACAGGGCACTAGCCCAAGCCTTTAATGATCAAACTCAATTTCTCTCCATAAATTTTCTTTCCTAATATTTGGTACCCTAAAGTAAGACAACTAGGTTAGGGCATAGAGAGAATTGCATTAGAGAGTGATTTGATGGATTCCAAGAGCCTAGACACCAAGACTAAGGTCTTATCTCCATGACCTCAAGGGTTGGTGGGCATCCAATTGGTTTTCATACATAAAATCTCGTCCTAGGTGAGCCCTAAGAGGGAAACCCTAGCTGGTTATGGTCTCAACTTGGGGACTTCTTTGAGGGTTGTATGAGCCTAGTTCTTGGTGAAGTAAATCATAAGAAACCCTTTCTCCTCCTTGCTTTGATCTTGGAAGTGCCTTTATCCACGATTACCTTGTTATGAATATTTTATTAATTATTAGTTAGATATAGTTATATTAGGTTTTATTAAGTGAAAGGGCATGATCAAAGATCATGCCTCTTCACCAAGGGACACCATGAGGCTATATTTAAAGCCTCGGTGATTCCCCATTGTAATCATATCTCATATCTCATCTATCATCAATAATAATATATATTTATCAAGTTTACCAGAGTTTTTACACTCCATTGGTATCAGAGCCATCGCTCTTCGGGATCTGTGTGATCACCCAGAATTAAGGAATTACAAAAATTCCAGATTGCAGATTTATTTATTTTTGCAGATTGCTTGTGCACAACAACATTTGTTTAAAAAAAAAAAAAAACCCAACCCCCTCACTCCCACTCTGCGTTCCGTCAAAACCCTCTGCTTTTCCTTTCACTATCCAACTCCCTCACAAAAAAAAAATAATAATAATTTTTTTTTTTTTACAACCCACTTAACCCCCTCACATTCCCTACCCTACCCTTTCACACTCGTAACTCCCTCTGCTTTCCCTTACGCTTCCCAATTCCCAACACTCCCATTCTGCCCAGCCACCACACTCAGAGTTATACCCTATTACGTTGTTATTTGGAGCTGAAATCACTAATAATTAAAGGGCCGAGTCTGTGGGTTATCACTAACTTGCATTCAGAGATACGTCTGCAATAAAACCCCTTTTCTTTTGAGATCAGTCATCAGATATACCTGAAGTTTGCATCAGCACTTCAGGAGGCCACACACTTGGTAGTGTTCAGCAATTTGGCATTCCACAGACCCAGTTCTCCCAGCATAGCAATTTAATCATTCAATTTCTTAATAAAATATATATCAATTCTGTCTAATGCTGAGTTAGCCACTGCATTTGGACAGGGGGTTAGGTCCGTAGGCCAAAATTGCTACAGTGACAAACACAAACATTTGTTGTTCGGCTTCTTCATCCGTCCACTGTTCCGCCTCAACCCCTGTTCGTCTGTCAATCTGCTTCCTGTCGTGCTGTTGTCCACCATTCGTGCCTTGACATCCACTGTCGTTCGCCACATTTTTCTAAAGTCCCGATCACTACGTCTCCTCTGCTGACGTCGGTGTCCTCTGAAGACAGGTTAATTTAAAAAAAAAAGCATACAGGTTACGTATTAAAGCAGACGGGTGTCATTGTTTTTTAAACGGACGGGTTTTTTGTGATGGTTGATCGATAATATACATCACCTTCGTGGCTCACAGTTACGGCTCTGCGTCTTTTACATTGCTACGAACGTCTGTATTTTCCTCCCGCCAGCACTCACGCTGCTATCCTTCTGCCTCTATCACGAAAACGCTGCTATCCTTCTGCCTCACGTCTATCCTTCCGCCTCCCCGCCATCGTTTTCCTTCCGCTGTCCTTCCACCGTTCCTTGCGTTACCTCCCGACTACCTCAGTCCCGAGCTCTCTTCACCTCTGAAATTTGAAATTTTTTTAAAAAGAAAATCGAAAATTCTTCTGGAACAACGTGACTCATCAACCAACGACAACGGAATTTTCAACGTGACTCTTCAACCAATAAGTCAACGGAATTTCAACGTGACTCTTCAACCAACGTCAACGTAATTTTAGGTGGTTGTTTTAAATTATATAATAAAAATATATATTATATAATTTGCAATTCATAATTATATATATATATATATATATATATATATATATATATATATATAGTAATTATATAATTTATTTATATATTATATAATTTGCAATTAATAATTATATATATATATATATATATATATATATATATATATATATATATAATAATTATATAATTTAAAAAACAAAAAAATAATAATTATTATTATTATTTAAAAAAAATAAAAAAATAATTAATTAATTAATTTTAAAGAAAAGAAGGAGAGAAACTGGCAGAAAAATATTCCCCACCTCATACACGTTCAATGTCTTCATCGATGTCGATGGCTGAATTCCAGAAGAAATTGAGAGATCTTGAGAAACAAATTAATAATAATTCCGAAGAATTCGGAAAGAGATTAGTCGATCTGGAAGGTACAGTTGCAGGGCACTCCAACGACATCAAAAAGATTCATGATACAACAAATCGAATAGAAACACAAATGTGGCTAAATCATCACGAGGCCACAGAAAAGCAGAGCGAAGCAATAAACAATATGACAAAACTCTTCAATAAGCTAAATGATAAGATAGATAAGTTAAGTCAGACACAATCCCCAATATCTCCTAACATGGAACAAAATCAACAAAACAATTCCGTAGATTCAGGGAACTCGGAAGAGCATCAGGAAAAAACCGATTCCCCACATCATCAAGAGGACAATAATGCAGATTTTCAAAATAAGCAGCTCTGGAATGCATTTGCTAATCAATATCCCCTTCTTGTTCCACCATTAGCATATCAGCGAAAAGCCAAGATCGACCTACCCAAATTTGATGGTAATGAAAAAAATAGCGTTGCATGGCTTAATAAAGCAGAAGAATATTTTGAGATTTATGACATTACTAGTGATGACGAAAAAATTAAACATGCTTCCATGAAAATGGAAGGAGAAGCATATAATTGGTATATGTGGTGGAAAAAAACAACGCTCGCTATCAGTTGGAGGAAATTTAAGGATGCATTCTTCAAAAGGTTTCAAGGCATAAAAGAAGAAAAGTTCTTTTCAACGTTTATCAAATTACGCCAAAAAGGAGATGTGGATGAGTACACTTGAGAATGGGAGACCTTGGCAACACGAGTACCCGGATTGTCGGAATCTCGTTTAATCTAGTCTTACATCTCAGGACTTAAAATCCATATACAAGAAGAGCTCGAACTACATGAAATTACGTCCGTAGAAGTAGCAAGGCAAAAAGCAAAAGCTGCTGAGAAGAAATTTGAAAGGTTATCAAAACCAGAAAAAGTATATTCGAGACACAGATTTCCCCAATCTGAAAATATAGATGACACAAAATATGTCCCACACCATCTTCGTGAAGAAGAAAAATCTAGTCTGGAAAAACAAAGAATGCGAGAGGGCAAGTGCAAACGTTGCGGTGAAAACTGGGACCCTAAGCACAGATGTGCTAATGGAAAAGCAAAAAATCTATACAGTTGTGAAGCAACTAACGACGCTAACAGTAATGATTCATATATAGAAGGATTAGAAGACAACTTAGAGTTCTCTCCAGAAGTGGAGGGCGAAACTATTCCGCAAGTGTCATTATCAGCGATGACAGGTATATCACAACCTCAAACTCTAAGGTTAAGAGGCCATATCAAGAACAACAACGTAATGGTTCTCGTTGACACTGGCAGTACCCACAATTTTCTAGATTCATCCATGGCAAAAAGATTTAACATATTTACCTTCCCCATGCCTAATATGAAGGTAATGGTGGCTGATGGTAAGAAGATTGAGAAAGTAGGGAAATGCCATAAGGTCAAACTACAGATAAAAAACTTTCATTTAGAATCTCCATTCTACACCGTTCCATTACGAGGAGTAGATGTGGCCTTAGGAATTCAATGGCTACAAACTTTGGGTACTTATTCTGCCAACCATCAGAAGCAGTTTATAAGTTTTAAGTGGAAAGGGCAGAAACACAGGTTGTATGGATTCCAAGCCCCAGGGAATCAAGTCGCATCTACAGTACAATGTCATCAGTTAGAAATGTTATCTTCAAAAGGGAGCCATGAAGAGTTGCCAGAAGAACAAGGAATAGTTTGGAAACACAAAAAAGTATTCCAAGATCTGCCCATAAAAGTGCCTTCCGATAGGAAAATCAAACATCCAATAGAAGTCAAGACAGGATCTGACCCTGTCACTATCAGATCTTGTCGCTATCCCCATCAACAAAAGATTGAACTCGAGAATATGCTCCATGATCTTTTTAAAATGTGGGAAGCAAGAGCCCACCGCTCAAGAAACCCAGGTGTTCGTCAACATTGTCCATCGTTATGTATGCTTTGAGGACAAAGCATCTTTAAGGGAGGGGCAATGTTATTAATATTTTATTAATTATTAGTTAGATATAGTTATATTAGGTTTTATTAAGTGAAAGGGCATGATCAAAGATCATGCCTCTTCACCAAGGGACACCATGAGGCTATATTTAAAGCTTCGGTGATTCCCCATTGTAATCATATCTCATATCTCATATTTTATCAATAATAATATATACTTATTCAAGTTTACCAGAGTTTTTATACTCCATACCTATAAAACCCTAGGTCTTGCACAAGTCTTTTCTAGGTCTCTTAGAGGGAGCGAAGTACCTTTAGAAGCATTATTTCATCACCTTAAGCTTCCCTTGAGAGGTCCCACCACATCACCTAGCACCTTAGGCCCTAGAATATCTAGTAAAGGTGATTATCATCCTATCGGGACTCCTCCCATTGGTGAAAGTCTGTAAAGAGCAGGGGACATTGGCTGTGGTGACAGTGGGCCATTGTCCCATTGTTAGCGTTTAGTCTAATTCTATGTCTTGGAAGTTTTTCTTGTCCAAGGCCGGTTGGATTTTGTGGTAACAAGGGACATCCCATTTATTTGTGCTTTTAAAAAAAAGTTTAAAATAAAAAATCCTACCTAAAGATTTTTGTAACACATCAATGAAATTTATTGGCCACATTCCCTACCATTTATGATGTTGTTTTAATACACATGCATTCCGTTATATGTACTCTGATTACATATGTGTATTTGATCTAATGAGTTACCAAACCAGTTTCAGTTGAACTTGACATAGATATTTGCAGTTCAATGTTTGGATTGTAATTTTCAATTTTGTCAATGGATAAATCTGATTGTTTATTCTGCTTTGGTATTGGTTATTTTGGAATCTGGATTTGTAATTTTTTTGTGTGTTCTTTTGTTTTTGTTTGTCATTCCTTTTATGTTCTTTTAGATCTTTAAAACTAATTTCTATGCTGTTAGACCCTTTCATTGCTGTCCCCATCCACCCGTTACTGTTTAGGGTATAATGTTTATTTTTGTTATTATGCTTTAATGTTAGCCTTCTGAGTTGTTAACGAGGGCAAGATATGCTATGTTTGTATTAGCTTATTTTACTCTTGAAAAAGTTAATAGGTTAGGTATGCCAGCCAACTTAGATGGTTTGGTGTATATTTGTTGGATGAACATTGAAATATCAGTTCTGTATTGCCTCTTGATCTCTTCTCTTTTGTGAGTTTTACATTAAATACCAACATTGATATCAAAGCAGTTGCAAAGCAATAGAAAAATGGGGTTTGATGTTAAAAAGTGAGAGATGTATATGGTTCTACTTGATAATTTTTCCAGTACCAATACCGTGATGGGAAGTAATAATATTAAAGGAAAAAAATAAAGTATCTTGAATTAAAATTCAGGTGTTGAAATGTCATTATATTTCATTTCATTGGGGGAGTATAGATTGTTCTGTCCAATTGGGACAGATTAGACAAGGCCTCGAAGCCATTACATTGTAGATTGATAAGAGCTCAACATGTCACTCATGGGAATCGAACCTGTGTGGGGAGGATAGCAACATTCCTGCCAACTACCCGAGATAAACCCAATTGATATATATATATATATATATTAAAGCAAACTATAAGATTTTTACTGGAATTGCATTCAATGAAAATATTCACCATTCTGAGCGATGACTCCAATTACCAATAATGTGAGAGGAGTCAGGACATAGTTAGCAGATATATCATCGTTGACGAAGGGAGAATGAAAATTGTGCCGTCTTTGCAAGGTTCAATCATTGTTAATTTTTATAGACAAAGTAAACATAACACAAAGAAAGACGATGTGCCAAAAAGGGCAGAGATGTAATCTAAGAAAATTAAAGGTCTCAGTACGATAAACTGCATCCTAGACCAATGAGCAACTCCTCAAAGCATCCTGTGAATCTGGCTGGTGCAGTAGTGTGCACACGTCTTTGTGGGCTTCAGTGTGGATTGTGTGACAATGTCGGGGATTTTCCTATAGTTTCTGGTTTGAAGGTCTTCCTGTAATTTGGGTCAGATATCAAATCTGACTTGTTTCTATCAATGGGTTTGGTTAATTGATTATCTCTATTTGTACTGAAGTTTGTTTCTCCATGTTTCTAAAATATTCATTATAGATTTGTTTATGTTAAATTGGACATGGATGCTGTGTTATCAGACATGCAGTTGTTAGTAGGTTCTTAAGAATTTTCGTATCATTAACTTGAACAATTATTGAGTGGTCGATATTTGTAATCATTTGTAAGAATGTTTTTCTTGTTTACTAAGTTATAAATGTTTTAAAACTCTTTGGTTGTTAAAAGTATTTGTAATGACAAAAACAAGTGTTTTTCTTGTTTTTATTGCTAAGTTATATATGGTTTAAAACTCTTTGGTTGTTCAAAGTATTTGTAATGACACTCCTTGTTTTTGGCACCTTTTCCCATTGTCAAGCATTTTCTGAAGTACTAGATTCAAAATTTTATATTTTCAGTTCTTCACTTTACTGGATTAGGAGTGTTGAGGATCTCATCCCTAATGTTTCGGCAGAGATGTCTTTTATAGTAATTTCAACATACTATAAACGTAACTTTCCAAAAAAGCAAAAAAGGGAAAGAATTGTTTGGATGTGCTGGTTGCACTACCTCAGTCATATATGCTGGTTTGTTATTTCCAGGGACAAAATATTGGTCATTTATGTAGAGACTGATATACGTGTTCTCCAGATATTGTAATCATTGATTTAAGTTATTTACATTGTGTTTATTGAATATTCACTCCAATGCCTCACCTTTAAAAGGTCGAATGAATATCTTTATAACCTGTGGTGATTTCACTAGTTGAATTCTGAACTGGACAAAGAGCTATTCTGACATAGTATTTGGATACAGTTTATTGATGTGATGTTACAGAGAGTAAAAGAAGAAGAACGTCTTCGTCTAGCTTCGGGGCTTCCTGCACACAGTTCCAGTAATCTCCTGAGAAAAAATGGATGGAATCAGCTAGATAGTCATTATGATGAAAACCTTGTGAATCCGGTGTCAAATTTCCTTGCTGAAGATGGTTCTTTTGAGAAAAGTTTTCCTTTTTTAAACTATGGTGAAATTGAAGATAATACTTTGGAAAATTTGAATTTAGATTGCTCCTATCCCAGCATAAAAACTGGAAAAGATTCGAGCAGATCATCACCACCTCAGACTATAATTCCAAAGGCAGATCCAGATGCTGCAAAGTGTGATTTTTCCTTGGACAATCTTACTATTAAAGAACTTCATGAAACTTTCAAGGCAACATTTGGGCGAGAAACCTCTGTTAAAGATAAACAGTGGCTTAAGCGGCGTATTTCAATAGGGACAAATGTGAGTAAGAAGACAAATAAGAAAGAAAAGATAAATTCAAGGTCTGGGAAGAGTCTTGTTCAACAATTTCCCGATGATTTTGATAAAGTACAGGTGATTAAGAGTGAAGTGGTAGTAGATGGTTCTGTAGAGGCAGTGGCCAGGAAAAGACCTCTTGGCAGGGACTCTTCTACCACTTTGTTTACAGATTTTGTCCCAAAAACAGAGTTTGAATTGTCAAATGATGAAGTTACACTTGGAGAGGAGACTGTGGGCAAGCGGATGCGAAAACCGACTCGGAGGTACATTGAAGAGTTGTCAGATGTAGATTCCAGACTGAATAGTGGAAAGCCTGCAGTTGTTGAGAGAGATTCAGACCAAGGATACACACCAGTAAAGTCTTCTGCTAGACCTTACTGGAATGACTTTGAGAGAATGGCATTGGTGTTTAGGCAGGATTCGCTTGGCGGCTGTGGTATCCAAGTTCCATTTGTCCTTAGAGTACGAAGAGGGCGCCCCAGGAAGAATTGCAGTTCACTTCTGGTATGTGTTTCTGGTTTCTTGTGCTCATGCTTTACTACCTAGACAGAATATTTTGAAGGAAAATTGAATCACAACACTATTAAATTGTAATTGCTGAACTTCTATTTATTTCTTTTGTACTTTTCATAATCAATGCTGGTAAGGGAGGGAGTTACTGTATTCCCTCTTGTTGCTTCTGATAATCGTTTTTTGTTTCCACATGGTTAAACTATACAATGAGAAGGTTGGGAGTATATTTATACCTTCAAAACAAATTTTCACATTTTACTTTCAGATAACACTTTTTTGCATCTTTTGCAGTGTGTGGGTTTTGCAAGTTATATTTTGAACCTGGAGACAATGTAGTATTCAACTTTATGTATATCTGACTTGTTGTGCATGTTTGGCCAATCTGGCCATGTTACGTAGTTGTAAAAATGCGTCTAGAGTAGACACAATTCTGTTAGCCATGGTAGCATGCACATGTCAAAGGACAGGCACTGCTAACCTTGGAATTGGTTTTAAGGGCAGCCATTGCTAGTATTCACATTAAAATTATTACAATATGTTGTAAACTTCTGTATAATGTGGAATTAAAAAGCCTTCTCAAAAATAAGCCTCAA
Organism: Pinus albicaulis; assembly: GCA_034641835.2. Classification (NCBI taxonomy): domain Eukaryota; kingdom Viridiplantae; phylum Streptophyta; class Pinopsida; order Pinales; family Pinaceae; genus Pinus; species Pinus albicaulis. The sequence continues at coordinate 166,978,415 of CM076569.1, forward strand.
GTATTGAAACATTGCCACTTCTAACTCTTTCTCCACCATTATCACTTTGAACGTGTACTTTCTAAATTCTCACACCATTGACATTTCAGATGCTGATTTTTAAATAAGAGATTTTTTTGTAAAGATTCAGAAACATTACAAAGCTTGAATTAGACAAATAAAGTGTTTGTCCATCATATTCATTATGTTGGGTGATTTTACAGCTTTTCCTTTTGCTTTTACATTTATGTCTACATCTAATACTGCCTCCTCTAAACTATTATTTTTTCTCTCCTTCAAAATCTTGGTGCCATCAAGGAAACCTATCAAGTTAGAGCAAATACATGAACAATCTTTAGAGAAAGGGTTTGACAAATCTTGAAATTTGATGTTCTATGCTGAAACAATTACTTATTATGAATTTTCTTTCTGCTGCAATATCAGTTAAGCGATTGTAGATAGAATATAAACCATATAAACCATATGCACAATAGAAGACATCCAAGAACACAATGAAACACAGAGAATTTATCTCCAATGACCAGGGCAAAACCCACAAGGGAAAACCCAACCAGATTCTTCTTCTATTAGAAATCAATTGTTCAACAGAGAAACAGAATACAATGAGATATCAAGAGAATACATAAGTTCACCCAAATCTGAACTAGGTGTAACAAAAAGATCTCTGGTAGCAGCAACTGATGCAAACACTGAATCACTTTGGCTCACCAAGTTCTGATTTTACTCTCCAAGTCTCTCTCTCTCTCTCTCAATCCTTCTCTAATCTCTCCAACTCTCTCTTTCACAAGTTTGAATTCTCCTTTCACAATGCACAAGTAAGGAGTGAAGATATGAGACACATATATATAGGAGGAACAACGAGTTCATGTCATAAAGGAGGAGTAACTCAAATGCCTTGAGGAAGAGTAACATATGCCAATTTAGGGAGAGGTCCAACATCAAATCGACTCCAAAAATTTGTGATTAAATCCTAATGATCATTGTCTTTTCTTGGTTCATGATGAAATTTAATTCTCCTATATGATTTGGCATATGTGGGATGCTAAAATGACTATTCTTTGAATATATATACATTGGAGGGGTGAGATTCCCCTTGTTACCACCTAAACTAGCATCTAAGTGGAAAAGCGTACTCTAAAAATGCAACCTTGGGGTAAGATTTAGGAGTTGTATGATGGTCACCATATTACAAATTCCTCTTTGCTTTTGGCCGTCTCTTTAGAGGCCAAGGGGGGTATCCCTTGATTATACAATGAGTATTAGCCGAGCCTAGGGAAGTAAATCTTTTCTATGATTAACAGAAGATGCAAATATTTACTTCAACAATAGAGAACTAAATCCAATGAAAGATATAGCTTGGAACATATAAAGGATTCAACACTTAGTGAAGTGATGCTTCATACAAGCTGATTTAACCTTAAAGAAAATAAACATACAACACATAAATCCACTTAGATGCTAAAGCAACTAAGAATGAGTGGACTAAACTGAAAATATGCTTTATAATGCTTAGTGAAGTCAAATATCCGGATTTGAGCCTTACTGGTGAAAACAATTGCTCAAACTCTTTAATGATGTAAAATTAAACTTGAAGAGATGAATTACAAATATGTTTAGTGATACGTACTAAGTTCCCAGGATTCAAATACGGATTCGGATACGGATCCGGATCCGGATCTGGATCCGTTAGATTTTTGAAAACCCAGGATCCAGATACGACAAGGATACGTCAAGTACAAATATATTTTTTTATAATTTAAAAAAATAAAAATTATATAAAAATTAAAATATATGAAAATTTACGAATTTATAACTTTTATATAAATTTATAGTATATAATTTCTATATAAAAATTAAAATAAATAATATATAACATTTTATGTCATTATTAACTTTATCCATTAATGTTTTATATAATTTAAATTATAAATATATAATATATAAAAAATTAAATATTAAAACAAAAATAAATTTATTCTATAAAGTTTATAACTTTATACATTGAAGATGAATACACAAACTAAAAATTAATTTAACTGCTTTAATAACTTAAAGTTGCTGCTGATATGACAAAGTTAATAATTTAATAAATTAAAATAAAGAAATTAAATTTGACAACATAAAGATATAATTTAATAATTTAAAATATTAAATGGCTATCAACAAACTCGGTACGACAGGGTGCTCTAATTAATCTAATCCATTAATTTTTTTTATATAATTAAAATTATAAACTTATAATATATAAAAACACATATTAAAATAAAAACACATATATTAAAAGAAATATAAAGTTAGTTAATAAAATTTATACATTAATATAAAGTTATAAAGTGTGTTGTAAAGTATATTTAAATTATAAACTTATAATATATAAAAACACACATATTAAAACAAATATAAAGTTCGTTAATAAAGTTTATACATTAATATAAAATTATAAAGTTTGTCAATAAAGTTATACATTGAAAATTAAAATCGAAGGTATGTTATGAGACAAAGTTAATAAATTAAAATAATTAAATTAAAGTTGACAAACTAAACTATAAATTAATAAATTAAATTTCCAGTCAAAAAACTCCCAACTGCACGGTGATATTGGAATTTCTTCACCTTCGCATCTTTTTCTCAATCTAGACAACAATGCAATGTTTGTGATCTCTCATCGTTTCACTGTTCAAGCTTTTTGGACCGGATCTTAGACGGATCTAGGGGTATTCGGATCCGAATCCGGATCTGATCCGGGGATCCGCCGATTCACCCTCCTAGCTTGACGGATCCGCTAATGTAGGATACGTAAGATGTGCTGGAAATACTGAGAGGGGGGTGAATCAATATCTCTTTTCAATTAGATAATTTTAACTTCATAGAGCATTAATTGTTCTAGGCATAAGATAAACATAAAGCAATCATCAACACCATTCAACAATGCAAAACAATAAAGACAATACACCAGAGATTTTAGGTGGAAACCCTTTTGGGAGAAAAACCACCGAACGCTTTTTAATATTTGTCCTCATTAATTTACATCAATTAGGAAGCTCCAACTTCCAATATTTTCAGCTCCAACTGAAGGAGGCTCCAATCCCTTGGTTAATGAGCTCCAACTAGAGGGACGCTCCAACGCCTTAGTTTATAGGCTCCAATTTGAAGGACGCGTCAATACCCTGTTTACCAGCGTCGACTGGAAGGATGTCCAGGGCCCTGTGCAGGCTCCAACCTGCTCTAGCACCACCTTGCCACACTGAAGTGTTTTCAGGCCCCAACCTAAAGGAGACTCCACTCTCCTGCCTTGCACCACCCTGCCACAGTACTCAGCAAGCTGCCACTTTCCCTGAAGGCTCTAACCTTTGGCTCACCACGACGGACAATGTTTCAAAATTTTCAGATGGGATCCACCTGTGCTCAAAATCGGTACAAAAACAAATCAGAACACAACTTCTGCTCAACAACTAAATTTGCTTTGGCTCAAAATTTGCTCAGCATATCTACATCAATAAACTGCCAGTCCTGCAATCATGCAATCTGTAACTTGTACCGTACAACCTGCAACTCAAGCCTGCAACTACTATCTTTATTACTGTCACTGCAGCCTGCATAAGTAGCTCTGCTCAAGATATGTATGTTTCTCTGCCTCTGCTCACTCAATATATTCAAAAGTACATCAAACCATTAACGCTATTCAATAACTCTACTCAACCTATCGGCTTACATTAGCAGCAAGACCTCTGCTCCATTGTATTAACCTTTGACAAGAAAAAACATGGAACCCTAACTCATTGTAAACCCTGGCACATATCCTTTGCTCACATAGTTCAATTGAAATCAATAATTCTGCTCATTATACAATTCTGCTCAACAATAAACCCTAGTAGCATCTCAAACATGTCATTAATGCTCAAACCCTAGCGGCACAAAAACTCTGTCAATGCATGATCATGAAAATTTGTCACTGAACCTATGCTCTGTCTCTGCACTTGTTCACTAGTTAAAACAAAGCACCATCATACTGGAAGGTACATTCAAGCACACCAAAATTCTCTGCAATACTTCTCAACTCAATAGACCTAGTTTCTTGTGACACAATTCATCACTCTTTACAAGAGCAGTCAACTGAAGATACTGTAAGTACTGCCTTTTTGCAAACTTTGCAACTACTTCAACAAATCAGCTAGGCTCATTAAATCATCAAAAATCACAGAAACAAGTTACAAGCACTCAACAAATCCCGCCATCAACAAAACTGTGTTAAACTACTCTGAACAGCGCTTCACATTTCATGAATTTTATGTCATAACTAAACAATCATTGAGTGCCTTAGTGAAGTTATGTTCTCTGAAATTCAAGGGTGCCACAGTGAAGCTAAGTTCTCTGAAAACCGCAATTCAACCATTCAAGTTTCAACAACGCTGCACTTACAATTCAACCTTCATCAATAAAAGACCTATGGTGGTAACTGTCCCCCTTCTTCAATGCTGCTATCTGTTCCTTTTCAATGCGGGAATACAAAAAAGAAACATAAGCTGCACATATGAAACATCTAATATCTTCAATGCTAGATATCAATTATGCAACAGGACTTGCTGCTTAGTAATGAAGTATCACCTCCTTTTTCTGATCAAATATTCGTGAGTACTGTATTGGAAAGATACCATTATTTTGCAAAGTTCTTGTAAACATGAACCGGCCAGAGTTCTCTAGACGATGTAGTTCTCTCCTTATAGCAATGACAAAATATAATGTTTCAAGCAGCATTAATAAGTCTCTCTTTCTTTTGACGACGATATAAACATTGAGCAGCAATTCCATATCCCATAAGTAGCTTCAATATAAGGAAGTTCTCGCAAAATAAATGGGCACTCTCAAGAATTAATTCCTTGTTGTAAATGCTACCAAGTTAGTCACAGATATCATGCCAATAGCAGCCTCGACCCTCATAAACTACAATGACATCCTAGGCTGCCCAAACAATCGTTAAGACACCTGATTTGTTTGCATATGTTTTCCGGAATAGTCTTGAGTCACTAGGAATAGAGTAAAGCTTCGAATCATGCCCAATTCTCAATCTGGAAGGAAGAAGAGGTTTGCGGTTCAACACACTCACTTCTTTATATTCTCGTCCAGGGTTTACCTTGATCACTGCCTCAGATCGATGAAGGGTTTGTGCTATGAGAGGCCGCATTTCAGTCAATGTGTAAGGCCAAATTTGGAGCCTTAGGGTCTGCACAGATTCCAGGAATAAGGTGTCTCTGTTATGACCCCAGAAAAGAAAGGCCGAATGGCCACAAATATGTCCAGTGAAGCCCAAAACAAACCAATAATCTAGATCAAGAAAAATACCCAAAAGTTGACCTCCTCAGGTTATGTGTGACTGCTCCAGGTCAATAGATTTCAGAGCGGATAAGTACAGAATCAAGCGTTGAGTTTTTCTTGGCTTCGTGAAGGATAATAGTGCCTTTATATAGTTTTGGAGAGGCATTCATAAGGGTAGCCGACTTGAATGTTTTGGAGGGAAGCCAAAAGGTTTCAATTTGAAATTTGAACTTGGCTTTGGAGCCAAAACCTTTGGTCCAAAAATTGATTTAATTTTTGACCAAATTGATTTAATAATAATTCATGTAAAACCTTCACTAATCATAATGATTCAATGAAAATCATGAAAATTCTTTTATGCCCATGAGTTAAATGAATGTCTAATGGTTGGCTTCCACATCATCCTTTTGTTGTGGATTTTGACCACAAGATGGGGTTATTAACTTTAACTTGGCATAACTCTCAAACTGTGAGGAGTCTTGTGACGTGCCACATACTGTTGGAATCGACATAACGAGAAGAATCACATGACAATGAGCCGACTTGAAGGGTAGAGGGCCGACTTGGATAACTTGGGGTGCCAAAAATAAAATTTGAATTTATCTTTTAATAAATACAATTATAATTTGATTTTTCAAATGCGCATGAAGACCATGCTTTACAAGTACGTCAATTATAAATATATAATATGAAGACCGACCATAGCTACCAAAATTCAACACTCTCAAGTCCCATAGATCTAATTCTTGATCATTTATGGACACGTTAAAATGATCCAATCTTACCCAATCCCTCTTATGATGTGAGGGTACAAACCTAAAGTGTCGCCTGCCATGTTTTCATCTGCGAATAATGTTAAAATTTCCTCTTCCTCCATGGAATAGTGTCTTTGATGCTTTTTATTTTCTTTGAATTTGTATTTTCCTTGTACTTTTGTATGACAAATTGTACTGTATATGTTGGTTTTGGCTTTCCTGATTACCGGATTTTACAAAAAGATCTTTACGGTCATGAGTCCTTATGTGTGCAAATTATTATCTTGGTTAGTTGAATTGAAATTAGGACTTTTTTCTGATTTCAGTATTTTTTACAGAAAAACAAATCCAGTGGGAGAGCTGCCAACCTTGTTAGAAAAGAGCTTCATGTACAACCAGCACAATATAGTGGTGATACTGCGGATATGAAACAGATTGTTCCCTTTGGATCAAGTCAGAAGGTTGTAAGGGATCATACCACTAGACACTCTTAAAGATGGAATTGAAAGTGTCGGGGTTAGACTTTAATGTTGTATTCATGGAAGCTTATCTTTGTTATTGAGATCTATTCTGATCTTTGCACTGTTTCATGATCTTGATTGGAATTAGGATTTACACAAAAGCAAATCAAGTGGAAGAGATGGTAACCTTGTAAAGCAAGCCCTTTGTGTACAAACAGCACATTATAGTGGTGATACTTCCAATATGAAACAGACTGTTCCCTTTGGATCAAGTCAGAATGTTGTAAGCAATTATACCATTTGACAGTCTTAAAGATGGATTTGAACAAGTTTGGGTTAGACTTGAATGTTGAATTAGTGACAGCTTATCTTTTTTATTGAGATGTATTCCAATTCATGCAGTGTTCAGAATGTGAGGAATCAGGTATCATGATGTTATGCCAATAATTTTGTTTAAAGCCTTGTGTTTTAAACTGCAGGTGCATGACAATAAGGAAATTAAAGAACAGGCATTAGTTTCAGTTCCATCAGATAGGAATTATATTTTGGAGACCTCAAACTCTGACTCAGTGGATGATATTTCATATGATTATCTCAAAACAATTCGAACAGCAAAAGGAGGGATTCGAAGGAAACATCACCGCTCTTGGACACTACATGAGGTGGTTAAACTGGTGGATGGTGTTTCTCATTTTGGTGTTGGAAGGTGGTCTGACATTAAGAAGCTTGCATTTTCATCATCTGGGTATCGTACTTCGGTTGATCTAAAGGTGAATGATAAATAACTTGGTAACTTAAGATATCTTTCTATTATCTATTTTCTTATGCTTTGTATTCAGCAAAAGGCTGATGTTTGTATGATTACTTTATAATACATACCATGCTTATGCTACTGTCTATATTTGTCAGGATAAGTGGCGAAATCTACTAAGGGCCAGCTATGCACAATTGCAGACAAACAAACAGGTCTGATTACAGTGCTCTTCATTGTTCAATTTTTAATGTTTTGTCATGTTTCTCCTTTCCCTTCGAAATTAATTTATTCCTTTCTATTTAAAAGACCACTTAGAAGGGAGTGCCAGATGCATTTATTCCTGGTTGAAATGAATTTGGGGTATGACGTTTTTGAAGAACATTGGCTTGTCTTTTAGGACCTAGGTAGGCAGTTATCTTTATAATAATGATCTTTAATGAGGTTTGTAATTGATTAGGAATGATAAAACAGCAATTACTAAATTTGTAAAACCAGGTTGATGTTAGAAATCCACAAGGGAGTGCTTCCGAAGGATTTTCAGTACTCTTTTGCAACTCAAATTTCAACCCTGTCTACATAGGGTTTCTTGGTTCCCAAATGAGCTTTCAGTCTATTGACGCGGGATTTTGGACCGTTTGTCAACAAAGGGGATGTGGCCCGGACTGTGGCTCTTTATATAACCCAAACCATTTAAAGTAGCCACCCTTGATAGGTTTAAAGGCTTCTTTAGCCTGTAGATCTCTTCTTCTTGCGAAGAAAAGAGACAGGGGAATCCTAAGATTATCTAATGTTATATGTACATGAATCCTAAGCTAATAGCCAGTAAAGAAGATCCCGCGAGACTAGGATACAAGGCTAACAACCAAATTAGGCCAACGAGACAAGAGTATAGACCTAGCCCACTCTTTCCGCCGAATACCCCCACCAATCCATGCCCAAAATTTTCCATGATAAGTGAGGAAAATTATTTAACTATACCAATGAAAAGCCATACCTTCGGGGTTGAGAGGCCCAATTTCAAACATACTATCATAACAGATGGGAGAGGGACCACATGGTTGGCTTAGGTGGTGGAGATAATGGCATAATGAGCTATCTAGTGGAAACAAGGGGCGGTTGGCTGCCGACTGAGGACCATATAGGAGAATTTTTTTCTCCTACACATACTACCCACAGAGTAGTGGGTAACATCTGGCTCCAACTGGGGCATGAGCTCTTGGTAAGGCAGGCGTTTTACCTGCACATATCAAAGACCAAGCATAGGGGGCAACATGTTTTTGTGGTGTCTTATGCTCACCCATGCTTAGTATTAGGCCAAAAAATCAACAAGAAAGTAAAATCATTTTCCATGCAATTTTAATCTAAATGCATTAATCTATCATGATAATATCAAATGATGTTAGTTCTAATGAGAAAAATCAGTATGCAATGCATCCTACCTAACATGTGTATTACATCGTACAAGTACCAAGTGTAATCATAGAGCCAATGCAACCAGGACATCACTAGATCAATACAAAAACATATTTCCCAATGATTACTTATGTAGCAAATCCGAGAGCAAGGACAAAAACAATTATATGGAGGGTCACCAGGGCGGGAGGTGGGAAAACAAAATGCCCAAGCATGGAGGATTACGGGAGAAGAGGGAACAAAGGGATGTAATCTACTCCATGAGATTCTCTCCTTTAACCAAAAGATACAGATTTCAACAATCAAGATCATAAACTTTTGATGGATGGCAACCTCAGGCATATCACTTCCATCGTGGTCCTTATCATTTATGTCATGCCTTATGTCCACCATAAGGTCATGATTAGTAGGAAAGGGAGACTGATGAGATGGAGAAATACAAGTAGTTTTCCCACAATGATCACACTTAGGAGGGATGGACGATTCATTATTATTGGTGATAATGTAAGAAGGGTTGAGGAAAGGGTCCAAACGAGACTCAACTACAACCCCAAGATTGTGAGGAAAGACAAGGGTCCTATCAATATCTTCGTCATCAATGTCATAGATAGGGTCCTTGTCAAAACGATTTCCACGGACCTCCCATTTTGCTTCTTTAATATGTAAGTAATCATTGATATCAATGTTTGAAGGGGCTATGGGATCACCTTCTTTGAGGTTTTCAAAGGATAGATCGTCAGGGATAGTATCCTTGGGAAAGGTAGGGTTAACCCTAACTTCACTCTCTACAAACTCACCCGCCCTATCACACATGCTTTCAAAATTATCATAATCCCATGTTTCGTCATGCGGACCTAGGGAGGACCCCCTTTCTTGCTCATCATCTAGATTTCCAAGATCATGATGATGCTCAATGAAGGCTTCCTCTTGAATGTTTAATCCGGGGCATACTTGAAAATGTATAAGAAAGCCATCACTTAATTCCTCAATAGATGAGATGCTACTAGGTTCGTGATTTCACAACCATGAGTTATGAGCACATAGAGATCTCATGAACAACAACATAATGACATCCTGGTGGACCACTTTCTCCTTTGAAGTATGTGCATTAAATCTTTCCACATGATCAATTGCGTTGAGTGGATCACCATCAAACACGGGTACCCTACGTACAATCCTTCCTTTGACATGATTAGGGTGAGTTGATTTCTGGTAGCATCAAATGTGCTCGAAGTCTCGAATTTTGTAGGGAGGCTTAAACACATGTATTCCAAAGAATGTAGAAAGCGTCTTGGAAAATTCCACCCAGATTGTGTTTTATGGAAATAATTAATTATTTATAATGGGACCCTAAGTCTAAACTTAGGAAATTAAAATAATTGAAGGGTATTAATAAAACAGGATATGAATCTTCTAGAAAAGACGGAGATCAAGTCAAGTTAATTTTAGTTGCTGATTAACGATTTAATTTCGGTCGTTGAAGTCTCAACGAAAAGATTATAAGGACTTGATGGGGCATTTAGAAAATACACCATGCAAATACTCAGTTACCCAGAAGATCGATTTTCTCATTGGCTGAAGTTCGGCAAGAGAAAATCGAATCAGAGGGAGAGTTGCAGGTTGGAGAGAGAGGGCATTAGCAAGCGCTGAGAGTACAGGATAAGACCGGAGAAAGCAGTGCAGAGAAGGGGCGACGCAGAGGCAGGGACAACGCAGAGGCTGGGACTACGCAGTCACTGCGTAGAGGCTGACATAGTGAGATGTAGAGAAGCTATAGGGCCTCTCTAGGGTCAGAATTTCACTGAGGAGCGAGTGAGAAAATTGTTTGTAAATTTCTCACAAATATTCCTGTTCTATTTTGCTGGTTATTTTTGTACAAGGGATTTTGCTAAAGAATAATAAAGAAACCCTCATTTGCTGCACCGATTTTCCCACATTGGGTTTTCCCGGGGACAATTGTCCAAAAATAACTGTGTCAATGTGTTTATACTTGTGCTAGTATTTTTTCTTTGTATTTACTTTCCACAGAATTTTTATTGTGAAGACTGCAGTGTATTTCATTTCGACCGTAGCACACGATAAATAATTTGTTCTCTTAAACAAATAGAAGAAATCTAATCAATTGCTGCAGTAGGATTCCGGATAGCGGAATTTTCACATGGAATCAGAGTGATGAAAACAGATTCAGAAGAGCCAATGCTGAGCAAAAGAGGGAGATTAGGAGAATCCATAAGTAGTGAATCGAATTCCCTAAAGGATTGTGCAGTGCAGTCCAGGAGGACAAATTTTCGTGGGAAAATGTCTCTCTGAGTGAGTCGACAGAGAGAAATATTTCCGGATTGAAATTTTCCAGTTACAGAGGGAGCAGGATCAGCGCAGAGTAGTCTTCAGGTGGGATGCAGTTTTTGCTGGGTAGGAAAAGCGTCAGAAATCGAAGGAAAAATAGCACAACTAAGTATGGGAAATCTAGATGTCTCTAAACTATATTCCAGATTGGAAGAAGACTTCACATGCTTGTTAAGTTCAACATCCGCAGGTGTTTGGTACATTGATAACGGGGCTTCAGCTCATATAGCTTGGGTACGAGAATATTTCTCGAGCTATCAGGAAGAGCAGATGGACTTCCAGATCACTATGGGAAAGATAACAAAATGCACTCCTGCAGGGAGAGGCACCATAGCGTTTCAAATGGAGGCAAGAACCAACATCAGAGCAGCACTAATGTGCTGCATGTGCCTGGGTTAGGAATGAATCTGATTTTAGTGTCCTAGTTACATGACAAGGGATATGATGTATACTTCATTGGGAAGAAGGTATACGTCAAACATCCAAGCTGGAAGAAGAAGAGGCAAATTGGAGCTCGAAGCAATAGACTATACAAATTGCAACTCGAGTCTCCAATGACACTGATAGGCAACAATCTTGATGGCGAAAAAGATCTGAATGAACTATGGCATAGGCGAATGGGACACTTGCACCACATAGCACTAAGGATGCTCAGAGAGACTGTCACTGGAGTTCCAGTCCTCAGTACCGAGCATGATGACATATGAAGAAGATGCGCACTAGGGAAGTACGCTAAGGCAACTTTTCCCAAAAGTGATAACCGAGCAAAAGACGTATTACGATTGATACACTCAGACATTTGTAGCCCAATGTCCATTAGAGCTCTTAGCGGTGATGAATACTTTGTCACCTTCATTGATGATTATTCTAGAAAAACCTGGATCTACTTCCTAAAGACCAAGGATGAGCTCTTTGATTGGTTTAGAGAGATTAAAGTGCTAGTGGAGAACATGAAAGGGAAGAAGGTAAAGGTATTGCGCTCAGATAATGGTGGAGAATATACAGACAGAGACTTCACAAATTTCTGCGCAAAGGAGAGCATCAAAAGAGAGTGGACAACTCCATACAATCCACAACAGAATGGTGTAACGGAGCGGAAAAATAGAACTATTGTTGGCACAAAAAAAGCTATGCTATATGACCTAGACTTGCCTAGATTCTTATGGGCAGAGGCATGTAACACAACGATGTATATTCATAATAGAACCCCTCACAGAGCATTGGGGAAGAAAACGCTTGAAGGAGTCTTCACAGGGAGCAAGCCGGAAGTGAGTCACCTCCAGATATTTAGAAGTCTGGTATATTGTCACATTCCAAAGGAGAAGCGTAGTAAATTAGATTAGATTGCAGAAAAGGGGTATCATGTAGGATATAATGAGGCCTCAAAAGCATACACAATCTTCATTCCTAGCAGTAGGAAAATTGTAGTAAGGCGAGATGCAAAGTTCATGGAAGATAGAGATTTCAGGGAACCTTGTGAGATGTCAGCGGAGGTTCAGTCAACAAAGGTTCCTTTAGTCCAGCAACAGCAGGGGAAGTAAGGAGGACAGGTAGGAGGACAAACACCAGGATCAAGTATAATGACCATTACCAACATTTCCTTGGGAGGAGAAGATTCTGGTAGTTCTCAACAGATGGAACAACAAGAACAGGAGGAGGAATTGAGAGAACCTCCTACCACCAGGGGTAGAACAAGTAGGGAGGCACGACAGACATTGAGGGACGCAGAGGAGTTCATTGGAGCTCCGAGAATCGACAAAAGGCAGTGTAGACAACCTGACATATACCAAGCATTGGTAGCTAAGGTAGAAGAACCCTCCAATTTTCAGGAAGCTGTACAACACCAAGTACGGGTGGATGCCATGGTAGAAGAGTACAGTTCTATAATGACGAATGATGTTTGGGAAGTTGTACCTATACCTAAGGATAGATCAGTTGTAGGATCAAGATGGATCTACAAGATCAAGTACGTTGCAGATGGTAGCGTGGAGAAGTACAAGGTTACGCTTGTGGCAAAAGGGTATGCACAAAAGGAAGGAATTGACTATGAGGAGACCTTCACCCCTGTAGCCAGATACACCTCCATCAGATCTGTCATCCCTAGTAGCTCAGATGGGATGGGAGATTCGCTAGATGGATGTCAAGATAACATTCTTGAATGGAGTGATAGAAGAGGAGATGTACATGGAACAACCTGAAGGCTTCGAGACCCATGAGAAGAGAACTCATGTATGTAGATTTACGAAAGCTCTGTATGGGCTTAAGCAGACACCCAAAGCTTGGTATGGTCGGATTGATAGCTACTTGCAACAATTTGGATTCGTCAAGAGTGATGCAGATCCCAATCTCTACTATTTGATAGTGGAGAATGAGCCACTAATTCTGGTATTATATGTAGATGATTTGTTTCTTATAGGATCATCTAGGCTTATAAAGGACTGCAAGAAGAATCTTGAAGCAAAATTCGACATGAAGGATATGGGGCTGATGCATTATTTTCTAGGGTTGGAAGTTTGGCAGAAAAAGGGAGAGATCTTCCTTCAGCAAGGGAGATATGCCACGGAAATTCTGAAGAGATTCAGAATGCAAGATTGCCGACCCATGGCGACGCTTATGATCACCAACTGGAAGAAAATAGAGGCATCAAGGGACAAGGAAGTAGGCCCCACCTTGTATAGACAACTCATTGGGTCACTCATGTTTTTGGTTAACACCATGCCAAACATTTGTTTTGCTGTCAACACCCTTAGTCAGTTCATGGTGGAACCGAAAAGGGTATATTAGGCAGCAGCTAGGCACATTCTCAGATATGTGCGTGGAACAGTCGGATATGGGTTGAAATACACCCGAGGAGATGATGCAGATTGAGCGGGTTCACAGATGCAGATTGGGCAAAGAGTTCAACAGACTGAAAGAGTACCTCCGGGTACTGTTTCAATGTTGGATCATGAATGATCTCTTGGTGCAACAGGAAGCAGAAGTCGGTAGGACTGAGCTCAGTGGAAGCATAATATATGGAAGCTAGCACAACAACGTGCGAAGCCATATGGCTTAGGAAGTTAATTGTGAGCTTGTTCAGAAAGAGGATGGAAGCGACCAGTTTTTATTGTGACTGTTGTGAATCATCTGCATATCCTTTTAATTTTATGTTAAAAATACAAAAAAAACTGAAATTGAAAGAAAAGCAAATGTGTTAAAGTATTATAGTTTTATACTTTGGCATGAAAAGAAAATGTTTTAGGTCTGATGTATTAAAGTATAATTGTTCCAAACTTTGTACAAGCGCGTTTCATATCCAAAGATTAAACGTTGATCAATTCAAAAGGCAGAGGGTGCTGATATTGAAAGTGTGAACCGTATGACCCAACTCGCGGGCACTAATAGCGCGAGAGTTAATGGAGAGGGGTGACCCCGTAGTTGACTGGGTTGACCACGGAGGCGATGAAGATCAACGGTGGATATCGACTGCGGGGGCACAAGCCGGAGTTTTCAGCCGTACCTCTAGACCCCCCGCAGTGACATCATATGCTGAATGGAGAGAAACTGTTTTACATGTCAAATCAGTCCAACGGTTAGGTAACACGTGGCGAAGGCATTTAACACCAAAACCGTGCCACCTATTTAGGGGTGTTTTTCATTTCGTTTTCAAAATATTTTGCAGTTTGTCGCGTTTTGACCTAATGTTCCGTCTGTCACCTTTCCTGTTTTGTCACCCTGCAAGAGTATTCCTTCGGCACCTTTTCTAGTCATGGCTAAAAGGTCTTCTTTATCTGGTTCCTCGAGTCACATTCCTCTCATGGAAAATGAGAGAGAGATTCAAGATACTGCGTCTTTTGTAATTCATCTTTCATTCTATCAATGAGTTGTATTTAACAGTGATAATTCCCCTGTCTATTCCGCCATGAAAAAATCCGGGGTCCTTTCTGCATGCATCCTGAAGACACATTTATTCCCAGAGTTTATTTATTGGTTGGTTTCGGCATTGTATCCCGGAAAATGTTCCGTAATGAATTCCCAAGGGGAAAACGTTCTGCAAGTGTCTACCCAATTAATCCGCCAAGCCTTCTGTTTTCCTGAAGTCGAATCATCAGTTCAATTTTCAGAAGATTTATGGGTTACTTACTATGAAAGCCTTGCAAGAGAAGAATTCAAGCAGTTTATGTTCCATTTAAAGCCCGATATGAAGCAGTTTCAGCCAGAATGTGGAGAATTTGCCATGGGAGTCTTCAACGAAGACACTCGACCTGTTTTAAGTAGTATTGCTAAAATCTTGGGCAAAGAAGACGACGTTACAGTGGACAAGTTGGTCCTAGGAATGTTCGCCATGATGATGAAGCCAGGAATGGTCCTGGATATTCCATCCTTTTGGCAAGAAGCAGTCAATTCGCAGTTGATGAGTCTTTCACTGACAGGTTCTTTTAAATTTCCCTCACTGATTGTCTACTTATTTTTATACCAAAATGTTGAAGAATTCATGTAGTTAGGTCTAAATATAATGGATGTACACAAGCAAAGACAGTCAGTTGTATTTTGGACAGATATGATCAGAAGGGAGCAAAATGAAGAGGGGTTATTTGATTTTGCTAGTCAGTATATGCCCATTGCATATAAAATATTGAATGGGGTTCACCCCCCTTGTTTCTTACCCAAGGCCCAGGAGTTTCTACATCTAGGAGCTAGTTGTAAATTTGGGGACTGGTTTGTATTTGAAGAATATTCAGAAATAAGGTTGTATGGAGCAAATGTTGAACCCTACAGGCTCCCAACGTTTGTACCAATGAGGCTTTTTCGCCTTAGAATTTATTAGACAGAGCTTGAATGTTGATCATGTGCACTTTGTCCCTATGAAAAAGAGTCTTATGTATAAATTGCCTATGAGTGTGGGACCTTTTATAGTTAATACGAGGCAGGCGTTTGAAGAAGTAACAAAATTGTTGGAGGAAACACATATGCTACTAGGAGAAAAATGGGCTTATGATCCCCATGGTATAATTTCACAGAGAAGAATTGAAAAAGGATATTCAGCTTTCATTCATGAAAGTAGACCTGAGCAGGAAAAGGTGGCAAATAGAGGTGAAATAAGTTCAGTAAATACAAGCATTCAAACACCTGTTATAACTGAGAAAACAAACAAAAGAGGTAAAGAAGCTGTTATTGACTTGGATGATGAGGCACCAAGAGCTGAGAAAAGGACAAAATTCGCCGAGGATCATTCTTCTAATTCACCTGGTTTTTCCTTGCATTTGGGTAAAGAGCAGAATGCTCCCTCTTCCCCTGGAGGTCATGAATCCTCTCATGAACAGGTACCCTTAATCAAACAGGTGTTTTCTCAGATTGAAGAGAAAAATCAGAGAATGAAGGCCAACATGGAGGCCGAAGTAGTACATCAGGTTACTACCGATCAGACAACGCTGTTCACTGTAATGGATCTTGAGAAAGATCAATTTAGGATTGCTCTGTCACATCCCACAAGAATGTCAATTGGGTCCTCAAACAGTTTTAATACTGTAATTGTGACTATGGATGTTAAGAAGATTCCGCTAATGGACAAAATGAATTTGCATATGTAGACCGGGCAATTGATTGTTAATGAACTCACAAAAACAAATGCAATGACAGTTAAAGCTGAAAACATGTTAGGGAAGGTTATCAAACAATTGAAGCTGGAAAAGGCCAATTCAAGAGCCTTAACAGTCCAAAATGAAGAGTTGAAAAAGATTATTGTTAAGATTGGTGTAGACCCTAGTGACAAGACTGCTGTGCAGAAGTTCTTGCAAAGTGCTGAAGTAGAGATATCTACATTAAGGAAGAAATTGAAGTTACCTATTGGTGAACACTCAATGGCTGCAGAGATTGCAGAGGTAGAGAAAGAAAAAGAGAAGTTGTTGCAACAACTTATACAGAAGGATGAAGAACTTTACAAAGTGAAACAGACTGCAATTTCTTTACAAAATCACATTGATAATCATAATTGTACTTTGTTTTTCCTACAGGTGATACAGAGCCTCAGGCACAAATTATTCAATTAAACACTGAGTTGCAGATGGCTGAAAGAGATAGAAAGAAGGTTCAAACAGATTTGGAGACTGCTACAAAATTGATGAAGATCATGGAAAATGAAGCAGATAAGTACAAAATGGATTTCAAAAATGCTGAAGCTGAGATCAAGAATCTCAAAGAAAGAATGAAAGGTAATGTGTCATTAATACAAGCTAAGGATCTCATTTGGACTGATATCATCTCAGAAATGAAGTTCAATTGGTGCTTCCTGATGATTATTGCACAATAAAAGAGTCTTATTATGGAATGTGAAGAACCTGTTATGTTTGATAAACAAAAAGGGATTAACAAAGCAATTTGGGCTAGAAGATTTATTGATTATATCAATTCCAAATCAGATCAGGAATTAGAGGAGAATGATATGCAGGATAAAATGTTGTATGCAGTGGAAATTAATAAGATGATTATCAGGAATGATCTCAGAAAGGCTGCAGAAAAGAAACTTATAGAAATCAAAGAAGCAGTAAGTCATTTTGACAAAGCATTTGATAAAATAACAAGAGTAGGCTTGCCATCATGTTGGAAGGCTGAAGGAAACCTTTTGCCATGGAGCTCTTATGAAAATTCACTGGTAATGACAAAAAGCAAGATCGATAACAGGTATGAGAAGACTCAGGTGCTCAAGGGAGAGACAATGGTCAACTTTTTGCAAAGACATTTCCAACTCTTATGGATGGTAAAAACCCTTTTCACTGAAAGGCCTTCTTATGACCGAATTACTGCATTCAGATTGGAATATCACAATCTGACACATTCACCCAAGACAAAGGTAGAAATATGGAAAAAGTGCAGAGCTTGAACTATTGACTTGCCAAAGGGCTAAGCAACAAAGAAAGATAAATTAGTTTATCAAGGAAAAAGGGCCACTTCATCAGCCATTCCTATAGATTAGGATATTTACTTTATGTTATTTTCTGAAGTCATGTAATTGTAAAAAGACATTTTCAAGGCATGTAATAGACAACCTACGAAGTTATGAAGTAGTTTTGGTAGTTAGAATTGGTTACAGCAGTTCCAGACTGCTTTTACTGTATTTAATGTAATTTCCAAGAGGAAGGAAGGTTCTGAGTTTTGGACCTCCAGGACAAATATTTTTGTACTCAAAGATTCAAGGATTAATGAATGAGTAAGCAAGATTCTGGCAATTTGTTTATGTTGAAATGTATTCCAGTTTTCATTATGTATTTCTTTCTATGAATAAAACAAGGTCATGAGTAGCAGGTCTTTTCTTACTTCTGTGTATGAGAGTTAAAAACCTTAATAGGCACCCATTTGTTTTAACTATTTCTTTCACATGTTTCTTCCGAAGTTTGGAATGGTATTTTCTGTATAAAGCAGCATATTAGTTTGGACTTCTCCTTACATTTTCTTCCAGTCATTCGTTCAACATTAACAGATGACAGCATTGCAAAGCATTCATAATATTTGATATTTAAGGGTGTGATTATAAATACTTGGGGGTTAATAAAACAGAGACCTAAGAATTTGTGACATAATTATAAAATGTCTTAAGCACTGATTCCTTATCATAGCTAAGGGATTGTCTCTTAAGGTACAACAATGACAATCATAGTTGTGTCAAGCTCTCTTAGAATCCAATATTTCATGATTGATCGAAACACATAGATATCAGATGTCACTTTACTAGACAATGTGTTTAGCGTGGGGCAGTACAATTGCATTATGTCCCCATAGGAGATTAGGTAGCAGACCTACTCACAAAGGCTCTAGGAAGAGCTAAGTTCATTCAGTTCAGGGAGCAAATGGGTATGGTTGAGAACCTGTTTCAGTAGCAGATGGGTCCTCAGTTTCAACAACAATATATAACAGAGAGTTAGAGTGCAGTAGCAGTTGGCAGAGGTACGCAATTGGTAAATGTTTCAATGTTAAACTGTTGAGAGTACTCCAAATTGGAGTTGTTAAAAGTTGCTGAGACAAGATATGCCTCAAACTTCATAATGTTGCACTGCCTTGTTGAGGTTAAGCAAGCATTGGTGTGTATGGTGGTGAGTTAACTTTGAGCTTAGTGGAGACAGGCAGATTCAAAGCGGGGATATACGTTGCGTAGATTGTGCCTTGATGAAGATTGGTGGAGCAAGATAGATTTCTTGCTAATGTTCACAACCCCTGAATTTGAGCTTCTTTGGAATGCTGACACTGAACAACCTTTCTTAGGAGAGGTATATGATGGCATGGATTCCATGGTTGAGAAAACTATGGATACCTGTGCTAGTATTTTTTTCTTGTATTTACTTTCCACATAATTTTTATTGTGAAGACTGCAATGTATTTTAATTTTGATATTTACCGTAGCACGAAAAATAATTTGTTCAGTTAAACAAATAGAAGAAATCTAATCAGTTGTTGCAGTAAGATTCCGGATAGCAGAATTTTCACAGGGTGCCTAGGGATGCTAGAGATGTCCAAAGCAGGAAAATCATCAAAGAAAGACACCCTATTGAGATATACATGTAAATTATGTAGGAGTCACGAGGGTAAGTTTAAAGATGCCTAGACAAATGCTTGCTTCACTCTACAAGCATCGACCTTAAAATATAATGAAGAACTAGGGCTTCGTTCTTCCTATTGAGTCGCCAAAATGATATGTGAATAATGTCGTATGAGGAACAAGACACACGTCTCGTGTCCCCCTCAACAGTGCCAAAATGATACCTCTCAAACTAGCAGGGGTCCTAGGAGGGGATCCTATAGAGCAACTACTAGGTCAAGTGGCAGCAATGGAGTGATAGCCCATTGTCACCTTAGTTAATGCTCCCTGCTCTTTAAGGACTTTCACCAATGGGAGGAGTCATGGTATATAGGGAATCAGGAGAGGAATGTGTTAATTTTTGTAGCATTGGATGTGTTCTAGCCATGAAATTTTGTGGAGAGGCTAGAATACATCCAATGCAACAAAAATTAATATATTCGTCTCGTGATTCCCTATATACCGTGACTCCTCCCATTGGTGAAAGTCCTTAAAGAGTTCTCTAAAACCCATAAATCATTTATGGAAATTCCACCTAGAAATAACTTAATTATATTATTAACCACTTTTTAAATATTTCTTAAGTCTAAACTTGGGGAATATGGTTAATTAATCAGTGTTAATTAAGTCTAAGGTGAGAATTATCTAGAAACTCACACGAATAGACTCCAAGATGATCTTAGCCATTGATTAAGTTTTAATCTTGGCTATTGAAGTCTCAACAGAGGATTATAAGAGGAGGTCGATGTGGTGATGGAGAACAGACTTGAGAGTTCATTTCACTGGCAGATCTATTTCAAGAGTAGCAGCGATCAGTTGCCAAAGAGAGAGTCAGAGAGATCGGAGCAGTGAGAGAGGGGCAAAGACAGTGATGCTGGAGGAGGCATTCCAAATCCAATGAGTGCTTTTGCAAAGAGGCAGAAAAGCCACAGAGACACTGAGAGGCAATAGTCTCCAAAGGCAAATTGATTTGCTATGGAGGAAAGACGTTTTCAGTTCCAGAGGCCCGGAAGGAGTCCCAAAGTGTCTGAGAAGCATCTTTCCAGTCAGCAGAAGGCATAATGACTTCATCATAATTCAGTTTGAGGTTAGATGTCCAACTTGCACCGCAGAGTAGCAGTGAGGCTGACAAAAAGGGTCAGAGGGCTGTATTTCTGAAGGCAAACCGTTCCGGCAGATTGCCTGTGGGATGAGGAAAATTTCTCATTAGATTTTTGCCAAATTTATTCTCTATAGGATCGCAAGTATTTCGGCATCTAGTTGTACTTAGATTTTCTCACTGCTGCTTAATAATAAGACCCTCATCCGCTGCACCGATTTTCCTGAGTTAGGTTTTTTCTGGGGACTTTTGTCCGAAAATAATTTTGTAAATTTCATGTGTGTGCTAGCATTTATTCCAACGTTTATTCTTCCGCGGTTTTATTTGTGTAGGTTGTGTTATCACTCTAATAATTCTAAAGTTGTGAGATTTTTGATTTAAAGTCTAAGAACATTAGAGGTAACCACAGACCAACTTTTAAACTCTAAGATCTAGCCTTCTTAGGGTTCAAAGAGGGCTCTCTCTATAAGATTTAACATTGTTTTAATTATTTGATATTAGGCTAGTTATGATGTGCAAATTGGTTTGGTTTGGTGGGAAAAATCACTTAATGAGATGGATAGTGGGAGATCTGTTTGTCCATTGGGCTAAGGAGTCAAGGAGTCAAAAGTCAAGCAGACAGAACTAGGATCAAGGTCAAAAAGTCAAATGTTTTCAGGGCAAGATAGACAAGTCTTTGAAGATCTTGGAAGGCTGTTTGATGAAGTGGTTTAATCGGGATAAAGAGCAATGAAGGATTCTTTGATCCGGATAAGGAAGGAGTAGACAGGGGTCATTCGAAAGAGGGAGCAATTAAGGGTCCCTACTCTGGAAATCAGCAGAAAACATAAAAATGATAAACAGTTAAAGACAGGGTGCTTTTAACAAATCCTGTAATAATACTCCTGATTTATCATTCAAATTTAGAGAACATATATGGATGCATGTAAACATAAGAAATTAAACAAAGAAAGTAGAAAGTACTTCACTTCAATGGCTCATCACATGAATCCTGAAATATGATGCTAGATGATTTGATCCAGTCTGCTACTCGAATTTGCAACAAAAAAATCTTCAAGTACAACAAAAATGACTATAAAAATCTTTAGCAATTTATTCCACAATAATACTTCAAAAGATGAAGTATATATACAAAAATGTTTACAAAATATCCTAGAATAATCATAGGATTTTTCTAGGGAAATAAAATATATGTTTTACAACAAAATAGTGATCGCTGCTTAACAACTTAGCAAGCTGTCCTATTTATCCAAATAAAATAGAAAACACTGATGTGGATCTAGGGAAATAAAATATATGTTTTACAACAAAATAGTGACCGCTGCTTAACAACTTAGCAAGCTGTCCTATTTATCCAAATAAAATAGAAAACACTGTTGTGGATTGGGTTTAGCTGGCTGCTTTGCTGTCCTAAACGCTGACACAAGATATTTCAAATCTGTTTTGAAATATTATCTTCATATCTAATACTCTTTATCTCTATTTCTCTTTATCTCTGATTCTCTTTATCTCTGATACTCTTTAAACTCTGTAAAAACTGCTTTACTGCTGTAAAAATTCTGTTTTGACTGTGAAAAGTCAACAAGCTGTTTTATTCTTTTTATCTGCATTTTGACTTCTATAGTAAGTCAGTGAGTGATTGCCAAGCTTCATCATCAGGAATTTTGATCTTTTTTAGCTTCCTAAAGTTCTCATTTGTCTCGGTGTATCTAGCAAATGTTGGTTTTATAACAAATAAGTGTTGTATCTCATGCTGAAGATAAAACAAGTCTTCAAAACTTCTATGTAAAACCTTCCCTGTAGGAATTCCTTGCCCTTCTGTTTTGTTCAGTGTTTTAAAACTCGAACTCGGGTTCCGAAACGGCCGAGGGTCGGCTTCGACTCCGACTCCGACTCCGACTCGGTATTGACTCGGTTGGTTCAGTTTCAATGACTCGGTCTTTGTAAAAAATACATTAAATATTATTTTTTTATAAAAAAACATAATTTTAAAGATTTTCATTCATGTTTACCAACACAAAGCATTACAATATACACAAAAGACAACATATGATCAACGTAGGCTCATGAATATATCCATTATATCAAAACTGCACCTAGTGCACTGTCCAATACATGATGATGGTATATACTATAGAGATCAGAACAAAAAACATAACCAAGGAGGCTCTAAATAGCCTCTACAACTAAACATGAAGTCACTACTACTAAACATCTGACAAGGTAATATCCTCTGGCTCAAACTCTGAACCAGAGGGGGAAACCACTCGCTCCTCATCATCAACATCCTCAACTAGAACTGTAGCACGTTGAGCCTGAGATAGACGAGTTATGTGCTTCCGTCGTGGCTAACTAGAGGAAGTGACTGCGGCTTGCTACTAGTGGATCTGCATTGAGCAGAGCCTCTAACAAACCAACTCCTCAATGCTGCTCCAAAGCATGTCCAAAAAGACTCCTCAAAGCTGCTCCAAAGCATGTCCAAAAAGACTCCTCAAAGCTGCTCCGAAAACCAACTCCACAACTCTTCACAAACTCCTCACAAATGCTCACTCAAATGCAATGAGATAGATGTGAGGAAATGAGAGGGGTTGGGTAGCTTTAATAGGATAGGGAGGGGTTAGAAGGCTGCATAAAACCCTAAAAGCAAGGAAAAATCCATTTTGAAGTCTGATTTGGAGGCTGGGTGGGGTCCGCGACCAACTTGGACTGGCTCGGCCGGTTTAGCTTTGGCTTGGCCGAACTGGCCGATTTGTGACCGAACTGGCCTAGTCGGTGACCGGCTCGGCCGGTTCGGTCACAAACCGGCCTTCAGACCAATTTTTCTACCTAGTCGGTCCCGCCGAGTGTTTGGCTCGGTTGGCTTGGCCGATTCGGAGCCGGTCTGGCCGATTTTTAAAACTATGGTTTTGTTAACCTGTTCTTTTGCATAATCCCTTATCTTTTTGTTGTAGTCCTCTTGTGGCATGAGTTTATCATTAATAACTAGGATGTTAGGTAAACCTTTTTGCCTCAGAATCTCAAACTTAACCATCAACTTGGTTATGGCTATGTTCATGTTTTCAAATTTTTCCTCTAATTGCTTCATTAAATTCTTCTTTGAAATGACTTTCGTTATCTCAAGGATTGTCTCTATTCTATCAATAATTTCTATTTCTTCAAGTTCTTGCTATTGAAAAATTTGATTAATTCTAGGGCTTGTTCAGGTTTGTCACCTAGCTCATATTTTGTTTTCTGAATCTTTGCTTGTGCTGCCTTCAGTAAATCCCTCTGCTCATATATTACTTGTATTGATGGCCATACATCATTGATGGCTTCAATGATTTTACTCCATAACTGATTCTTCACATAAGATATTGGTTCTTTCAAGGTTAAATATTTTTGTAGATTCTTCAATTCAACATTTAACCCGTTAGCCCTTTGTTCAAGAGTTTTGGCATTGATTTAGGCTAGCTTCTTAGTATCTTCAAGATTGTCAATCACTTTTTTCAACCTATTGATTTCATTGGTTTGAAGTGACATTTCCTCCATGGCTTTAACTAGTTTACTAGCCTCTTCTGTTCGCTGCACTATTGATGTAGATGACTCTGTAGCTGAAGTAGTGGATGAGGTTACTGGTACTGCAGTAGCCAGTGGTACTTTTGGTGCCAACTCTTTTGAAAGAGTTGAAGGCACAGCTGTAGTAACCATGGGAATTATTGTAGGAGTTTCCTGTGATTTTGTAATTTCTTTTTCATGGACAAGCTTGTCCATTTGGATATCCATTTCTTTTATCTGTCCTGTTAATTGTAAAATCAAGTTCATCATATTATCTTTCTGGTTTTCCTTTTGAACTATTTCTTTGGCTTGTGGATGTTCAGTTGGTGGAAGCTTGAGCTGTTTCCTCAATGCTACAATATCATCATTCTTTTTCTTCACTAACTCTTCTGCAGCTTTGACATTGGCAGGATCATATCCTACTTGAATAACCAATTCTTCTAAAGACTTAATCCTAAGATCTTTAGCATATGAGGAAGCCTTATCAACCTTCATTTGATCTCTCATGTTTATTATGGTATTTTGAAGCTTGTGAACACTCATGGCCTTTGTAATAATGGTAGAATATAACATCTCAGAAGTTTGCCGGTGAAATTCTATTTGATCTAGTGCATGGATACTTTCTGTTGGCACTTCAAGATCAACTTTCTCGTAATCTACCACCGTCTTGGGAGTCCTGACTGTTGGTTGAAGCACTGACATAATCAACTTCTTGTTTGAATAATCAAAAGCTGATAGAACTCTGTTCTGGATACCTGGTGTTTGCTTCAAATACTGAGAATAGATCTCATTTTTGATTTCTTCATTCTTTGTTTTTATTTGCTTATATTTCTCTCTGATGTCAAGATTTTTATCTTGTGCGGTCTGTGAGGAGGATGCCTCCATACTCTGCTATTTCTCTATGACCTGTGTGTTTGAATTATCAGGATTTTCTTCATTTAGAATCTCTGTTGTTGGCTTATTTAAAATGACTGTAATAGCATCTGTATTTGTCTTTGGAACATCTGTATCTTCCACTTCTATGGTCACTTTTCCTTTATCAATTGAATTGAGCTTAGGCTTTTTGTTATACCTTAATTTAAACCTAGTCTCAGTAGTTGTCTCAGCAGTGTAATTACCTTCTTCTCTGCCTCTCTTAGTAGTTTTCTCTCCTTGATTTACAGCTTCTAAGGTCTGACTAGTATCACCCTGTCTTACTGCTTCAATCAAGGTGTTTTCTAACCACTCTATTTGATTGACATATTTTTCAATCTCTGGTTTTTTCTCATGAATAAAAGGTGTTAGTTTGCCCTTAGCCCTCATTTTGCTTAGTATTCCTTGTAGATCATAATTCCATGAGAAACTTTCTTCAAATCTGTACTCAAGTAACTGTTTTGCTGCTTCTTGTTCCGCATCTCTGTGATTACAAATAAAAAGGTCCCACCTGATTCTTCAACTTAAATTGGGTCTTCTTTTTCGCTGCTAGGAAATTGATACAATTTGAATTTAAGATTTGACTGATATACTCCAAGGCAAAAATTCTCATTGGCACATACTTAGGAAGTTTATAGGGTAACAGATTGGACCCAAAAACTCTAATTTCTATATGTTTTTGATATAAGTACCAATCTCCAGTTCCAGTGTGCTTTGATAGCTGTAGAACTTTCTTTATTTCATCACTAATTCTTGGCTGTACTATATTTGTTAACATGTTTATAAATGGATAAATAAAATAATTTGTAAACTTTGCATAACTGAACTCTGTGGACTCTTTTCTGATCAAAGAAGTCCAAAATATGACTGAAAGTGGGTTCTCTTCTATATCAAGCTTCTGAAGTGTTATTGGAAACTTGTCTGCTTGGAAATATAAGAATATATGGAAAAGAAAGGATGTATACTCTCCTTCAGTTGGCAATTTGACAGGCTGATCATGGATATTATCAACTATATATTCAACATAATTGAAAATGATAGAAGGAGGCCGTCCTTATGCAAAGGTAGATAGAAAACCTAGGATGTACTCATCTATATGCTCATCTGTAAAATAGCCTAGGATAAAGGACAACATGGATATGGCATGCCTAGACCCTTCACGAAATTTTGAAGTAAAGTAAGGAGGATTGAATTGTGGAATTTCAACATGTAAAGGCATGAACACTTGAAAAATTTGAAACCTTTTGGGAAAATCAAGACCAATGTAAAGCTTGGTGAGTGTTTCTATTGATAAAGGAATAGCTTTGGGATCTGGTTTGAGCTGTAGCATCTGGTTTATTGACTCAGCAGTGATTGTGAATAGTACTTCTTTATTTGCATTTACCATTGCTCTTTGTTCAGGTGAATAATAGGTCTAACACATCCTAATAACCTCTGGACACTGATAATTGAGTGGGACAACATATTTGGGTAGGTTTGACTCCCAAATTTTGACTTTTTCAACTTGATCCAATGACTTTTCATAACTCCAGCAATGGAGGTCCAACAAATTAAATTCTATGACTGGATCTGCTATTTTGTAATCCACATATACTAAGGGTGTATGTTCAATGTCTACAATTGGAGGTTGTAGAGGATTTACAATAATTGTTGTCTTGGAAGACACTATTGGATTTGATTTTGACATTTTTTAGACTTTCTGGATAACTGAAACTCTGTATTTGGACTTTTTTGGACTCTTCTGTAAGTTTAAATTGTTTACAAAAGTGTTTTTGACTTTGACAGAGGCAAAAACTAGCTTTTCCTTGAATTTAACTCTTCAATTTTGGCTTTAAATTGGACTTCAGACTCTTTACAGGTTTATAAAATGATAATTAAGGGTTTGAATGCTTTTTTCAGTAAACACTGGACTGAAAATTGTTCAAATTTGGCACAGAAGGGTTGAGGTTACCTGCAAAGGATTTCTGGATAAATTCAGAGTTTTTTTAGGGTCTGCAAAGGTTAAAAGTATTTAATTTTGCTTAAAAAACTAGTTTGTAGTATTGAAAATAGGGGATTATCAAAGATTTCACAGTTAATTCATTCTTTTCGGGCAACTAAAGGGTTTTCTTTGGATAAATGGGCTTCACTAAGCTTAATTCCTCGGAAATTCCTTTTAAAATGATAAACAGGTTTGTTTTCTTCGAAAAATACTTGTTTGTGCAGGTATTTGGTCTTTTAAATAGTTTCTGAGGTGTCAAACAGGTTCCTGGTGGCTTTTAACGGTATCTGGAAGCAAACTAGACACTTCCAGTGGTTTTAACAGCAGCTGCAGTGGCTTTCTCTGGTTCTCTGGGCGTAAAACAATGTACAGGCTTCTTTCTTTAGTTGGAATGGATAAACGCATACAAACAACGTAGGAAAAGTGTTAAATGGGCGCATATGGAGTTTATATAACGCTTTAGGTTTTAAAAAGCTATGCATTTAATGGCGGTCATGTCAAAACAGAGGGCAATTTGGTGTATGAAGGCAGAAAACCATAGGCGGTTATTGCACGGGAATTGGGCGGTAAATGGTTTTGTAGGATTGAATGTGATCCAATCTAATGTTGCCGCGTGGAGGAGGGAGAAGGGTGCTAAACCACCCATTTCGCAAATGTTGAAATGAGTTTAGATCGCGCAGTTTAAAATGTGATATGTTTTTTAGATCGTCAGATTGGAGGATAGGGATGCGAACGACTGTGATCATTTGAGGACTTGCTCGGCGGTGGGACGTGGGGCCCGTGCTTTTGTATGTTATGGCGGGGTTAATTAAATGTTTTTAAAACATAGTTTAAAATGTCAAACTAATGTTTTTTGATTGGTGGGGTATGTATTGACATGGCGTATAAAACATTAACAAATGTTTAACAACCAATGGCGTTGGATATATTGCTTTTAACCTATGGGGAATGGGCGGGTCTTTATTTTGACACATGGGGAATATAAAACCATAGGTTTAACGTTAAATAGTGGGTTTTTTGAGATATTGTAATAAAATGAATTATTAAATATATGGGAAGGGATATTATAAGGGTTTAATACATTATGTTAATGATTAATATGAAATGAAAATGTAATGAGATGAAAAATACATAAATATAAACTAAATAAAGTGTGTAAAATAGGCATTTAGCATAGAAATTATACCATTTTGATATTTACACATAAACTTAGGATAAGATGTATTTTGTGGGTTTTTGAGTGTTTTTGGATGAAATGGAATTAATTAAGTAGGGATTTTTACTTTCACTAAGCAAAAAAGGTGTTTTACTTAGAAAAAGGGATTATAGTTTTGGAAAAGGGTAAATATGATGAGGAAAATTGATTTTATAAAGGGAATCCAATATTTTTAATCAATCAGTTATTAAGTCTTGGGTCCGGTCCCAACAGAAGTCAGAGAAATGCTCTGAGCCTCTTTAACTGAAAGTTTTAGAATACTGGATCATTGTGGGGGAGGGGATATTAGTAACTTGCCCAATGATGCTTTATTACATGTCTTGCACAATTTCTATCTACCTACCCATTATTATTCTAACATTTTAACTTCATTTGCATGGGTGCATTTAAGCTGGCAACCCTAAATCCATTTTTCTTTTAAAGCATAAATCTATCTAAGTCTAACCTTATTTCATCAGAAGGCTCAAATTAAACTGTTGAGCTCCTCATTTATTCTCTATCTATCCACTGATTTGTCAAGTTTAAACTGTTTGACATATCTTTATTCTCTATCTAAAACATGAAATTCAAAGCATGAAAAGTTAAGATTAAGCTATTCAACTGATCATGGATTATGTCATTTTGAACAATTTGCACATAATCATTATTCTTGCTGTAAAAGTAAATAGTAGTGGCATTTTGACTTGCTCACTTTCATGTTTTATTTTTATCTCTTTTTTCTTTTGGGGTCTATTTTTATTCTTTTTGATCTTTTCTTTTCAAAGTCCTTTGATCTTTCTTTTAGGACTTTTACCCTCTTTTCATTTTTTATTATTTTCAAAATATGGAAAAACAATTTGTAGAAAGCAAGGTATGTACATATTTACAAGACTATCAAAGTCAATTAAAAAATTATGAACCCTATTATTAGTGGACCCTATTATTATGTCAAGAACTTTAAGACTCGCAGCCTTTGAATTTTGACTACGCTGACCTTGTAAGTGTCTTTTGATCTCTGCAATTATTTCATACTTGTGATATTTTACCTCTCAAAGCTTAGGGCCTTCTCTTTGGGCTTCAACTCTGTTAGGAAAACATCCAATCCAATCTAAAATCTTCAATGTATATGTACAATGGTCAAAGTAAATAAAACTAACTATTTGTTATCTTTGAGGAGTAGTAGTGCTTCATCATTCTGCCATTTACTAGTCCATCTAGCATATCTGATCCATCCATTTTTTTCAGAAAGAAAGCATTGTTACCTTTGTAACCATAAATAACATAAGGTCCTTTCCATAGAAAATCAAATTTTCCATGTTTATCTTTATCTTTTCTTCTTGAATCCCATTTTAACACTTTGTCTCCAATGTAGAAATCATCTTCTTTACTCTTTTTGTCAAAAATTTTCTTTATAACTTGGATAACTTGAGACTTAATGTAAACCTCTTCTCTTGTTTGTTGCAAGTGAATGGTTTGATTAATCCTTCTTTGTATGTCATTTGTTTTAACTTGTAATTCTTGGATAATCGTCATTGTTGGTACTCATAAGGAAGATGGAAAAACAACATCCATTCCATAGACAAGCTGGTAAGGGGATGTACCAATAGATTTTTTGGTGATAAGTCTATCTGCCCATAAGGCATTGACTAACTTCTTGTTCCAAGTCTTTTTGTTATCTTCTAGTAACTTCTTGATGATGTTTACAAGGCTCTTATTGGAAGATTCAGCAAGGCCATTACCTTGAGGGTAATATGCAGTAGAATGGCCTAGGGTAATGTGGTATTTATGGCAAAAGTCAATCATCTTTTTAGATTTGAATGCAGCTGCATTATCAGTAATAATCTTTTGAGGACATCCAAATCTTGAAAGTATGTTGCTTTCTAAAAATGTGATAATGACAGTGTCAGTAGCTTGCCTAGAGAGTATGGCTTCAATCCACTTGGTAAAATAGTTAGTGGCTGTCAGAATCCACTTATGTTGGGCTGATGATGGGGGCTGAATTTCACCAGTGAAGTTAAGACCCCATTGTTGGAATGGCATTTCTGTTGAGATAGGTTTTAAGGGCAATGGTAAGAGCTTTTTCTTTCTCTCAAATATTTGACACTTGTGACAGGAGGTCACATACCTTTTAACATCTGCAAACAAAGTAGGCCAGTAAAAACCAACTCTCAGTATTTTGTTTGCAGTTGTCTTCCTGTAGAGATGTCCTCCACAGTTACCTGCATGAAATTCTTGTAATACTTTGTCAGCTTCTTCTTTTAACAAACAATTTAATAAAATCCCACTTCGATCTTTCCAGAAAAGCACATTGTCTAATATACAAAATCTTACTGCCTTAAGCTATAAGAATCTAGCTTTTGTTCTTGATAATCCAGGAGGAGCTTGTAAGTTTAGTAATACAAATGTGATATCTGCATACAATGGTGAGTCTGAAAAGGCTTCACTGATCTCTGGAGTCGCCATCTCTTCCTGATCATCTACTTGGGCAATAAAATTTATGTCTAGGGCATGACAATTTGATTCAGCGATGAGTTTGGCTAAACCTTGACCTTTTATAAGTTTAGTGGGTTTTATCTCTATGTCATATTCCAAATTGTGGCAATCCACTTACCTCTTCTTCCATCAGGACCATCTTGAGTTAGAATGTCTTCTACTACTGCATTTGGGACATAGGTATTAATGTAAGAATAAAGAATGTACACTCTGAAATCTTTAATGGCCTTTACCAAAGCTAGGGCTTGTTTTTCCATGATATTGTATTTCAAAGTGGCATCTCTAAGTGTTCTGCTAAAGAAAGCTATGGGTTGCTCATAACCCTGGTCATTTTTCTGTAGTAAAACTGCAACAATGGTGTGTTCTGAAGCAAATGAAAAAATGATGAAATCCTTTTTAAAGTCAGGGCTTATAAGGACTGGGGTTTTGGTTAAGGCTTGTTTGATGGATTTAAATGATTGTTTGGCCTCAATAGTCCATTTAAGAACTGAATCCTTTTTAAGCATGTTGTTAAGCTCTCTGATTATTTAAGCTAAATTGGAGATGAATCTTCTTAAAAAGTTAATTTTTCCTAGAAAAGCTTGTAACTCTTTTATATATCGTGGAGGACTAATGTTAAGAATTGCTTCTATTCTGGCAGAGTCTATTCTAATTCGTTCCTTAGATATTATGTGTCCTAGTAACTCACCTTCTTCTAATCCAAATAAGGTTTTCTTAGGGTTTAAAGAGATGCCAAACTTTTTGCATTTAACAAAGACTTGTCTAAGATGATCTAAGTGTTCATAATCAGTCTTAGAAAATACAGTAATGTCATCTACGTAAATCACTAAAAAATCATGAATTTCCTTTGCAAAGGCTATATCCATAGCTCTTTGAAAGGTAGCCCCTATATTCATTAAACCAAAAGGCATTTTTACAGACATAAAAGTGCCCCAAGGAGTAGTAAAAGCTGTTTTGGCTTGATTCTTTGGTTGGAGTAAAATTTGGTTGTATCCTGAAAATCCATCTAAAAGTGAAATCTTAGAAGAATCAACTACCCTTTGTAAAATGTGATCCATTTTTGGTAAAGGATAATTATCTTTTAAGGATACTTTGTTTATATTTCTAAAATCAACACATAATCTAATTTCTCTTGTCTTTTTTCTGGTTGGAACTAGATTAGAAACCCAACCTAATCAGAATATCTGATTGGTGCAATTATTTGTGCATCATACATTCTTTTTACCTCTTTTTCAATCAAAGGCATCAAAACTGGGTTGATCCTTCATAACTTTTGTTTAAAAGGATTTTGGTCTTCTTTTATAGGGATTTTATGCTGTATTATATTGGTGTCATAGGATTTCAGGTCCTCATAACTCCAAGCAAAAACATCTTGAAATTCCTTAAAAAGAGGAATATATTTTTCTTTTTTCTTGTTGAGGTAAGGCTTTGGAAAGTTTGATCATTTTGGGTTTTAACTCTCTGCCAATGTTACATTCCTCAATATCAGATCTAAGTGGCTCTATTTTGGGTTTTCTAGCAACATCATTTGAGTCAAGTAAATCTTCTAAAGGGGTTAAGCCTTTTGGTAAGAAATTATCTTTGAGATTTAATATATCAGATTCATCATCAATTATCTCATCAATTTCTACTCTCTAAGTTATCTATATCTGGTTGACTAAATTTAGTGGGTCTAGCAAACTTTACTTTATTAACATCTATATTATTCAAATCAATTTCACTATCTAAATTCTGATCTATTGTATAGTCTGTGTCTATTTTACAGTTCTAAAATTCACCTTCATTATTCATAAAATGGTAAATTTGTTGATCTTGTGAGAAAATTTGCCAATATTTGAGGTTATCTGGAATTATTGGTCTTCGTTTTACTTCTGCAGTATACTTATGATTGGGTTGAAAGGGCAAATTATAGGTACTAGCAAAAGTTGCTAAGGAGTGTGCCTGTATGTTTTGCTTTCTTAGTATTGCAGAAAAATTGCATTCCAACAGTTCATCTATCAAATCTAATACAGTTTCTCTATATTGGCCTAATCTAGGATTATAAACAAAATATTCTCCTTTTATCTGTTTAATAATCAACTCTGAATCTCCCATTATTAATATTCTTTTTCTTCCTAAGTTTCTAATAATTTGGAGTCCTAAAATGAGGGCTTCATACTCAGCCATATTGTTGGTGCATTTAAAATTCAGTGTAGGAGGGAGAAAATTGTGGTACATGAGTTTACCCCGATCTTTGTTTTTCCACCCTTCTTCATATGCCTTTTGCATTTGAATTATTTTTCTTCATAACTGCTCGGGGATCTAGGGGATGAGAGCATGATGTGTAGGATATAGCAGTAGGTACCACCTTTTAACGTGGGGCATTTCATTGCCCACGAAGGGTTCAAACAATCATGGTTTCCTTATTGTGGAGGGGGCTCATCTTGGGCCCATAGAAACAAATGTGATGGCAATAAGTAAGGGGTAGAGCTCATGGTTGGATTTTGCCCATGTGCTAAAGTTGTATGTCCCAACCATCTTTTGCATTTTGTGGTACATTTCCTATTGAGAGTGGCCAA
Organism: Pinus albicaulis; assembly: GCA_034641835.2. Classification (NCBI taxonomy): domain Eukaryota; kingdom Viridiplantae; phylum Streptophyta; class Pinopsida; order Pinales; family Pinaceae; genus Pinus; species Pinus albicaulis. The sequence continues at coordinate 167,011,777 of CM076569.1, forward strand.
ATTATGCTTTTTCTTTTCTTTTTAGTTGCATCAACCTTTGGGGCATCGTTCAAGACTAGTCCCAAAGTGTGGACAAGGGGAGGGGCAGGCTAACCCTATGTGGATGAGTGGATACATGTGGAGCCGGATGAGTGAAGTGATGAATGGAGTTAAAATGAGCGTAGGGGGGTGATGTATATGGTGTCAGTGTTGAGTTTTCTTGAGTGATGGGGTAGCATCAGAAGTGCTCTAGCTCCCAAAATTTGTGGAGGGACTAGAGTACATGAGATCTCCAATACCCAGAAAGGGATTTGAAAAATTTCATCTGGTTTGGGAGATAATTAATTAATTAATATATTTAATTAAGGGCCCTAACTCTAAGTTAGGAAAATTAGATTATTAAAGGTAATTAATTAAAACATGTGATCAAATTGTCTTAAGTCACACGGATCAAGCTTTCTTTTAATATTAGCCATTGATTCAAGATCTAACCATGGTCGTTGGTTTCCCAAGGAGAAAAGTATAAAAGAAAGGCTTGGGGTCATTTGGAGAAGACACACAGAGGCAGAGCACTGAAGCTAAGCTGGAATTCTAGGGCGTGGTCTGCTAAGAATTTCCAGAAGTGTTTCAGTTGTAGAGAGGGGTAGTTTAGGCAAAGGGGATGGTTTGATCCCAGTGCCTAGAATCAGCAAGAGGCAGAGAGTAGCTTCCAGAGGCAGCGCAGAGAAGCAGAGGCAGCAGCTGTGAAGCGCAAGGGCAACTTCAGATACGCAGGTGCTACGCAGTTCCTTCTGGGGCAGCACTGGTCAACCGGGGACCCAGTTGGGTTACACAAAGACCCTCAGGGGCAGCGTAGGGTCTGCGTCACCCATTCTGGGGTTACGCAACCCTCTCCAGCCCATCGCAAAGGCACGCAGAGGCTGCAGAGGCTGATGCAGGGGCTTCAGGGGCAACGCTGGGGTTTCTAGGGCCAAGATCTTGCTGAGTCTTGTAAATCCCGTTTGAGGGTGTAGATCAGTGAAATTTTTGGCTTCAGAACAATAGGTTAGTTGCAAATCTATATTTTTCTTTGTCGTGTTTACCAGTGTGGTACCCAGATTTGCTGTATCCAGAAAACTACTTAATAATACACACCATCCAGCAGCCAGAAGACTGATTTTCCCGCATTGGGTTTTTTAGGGGACTATTGTCTAGAAAATATCGTGTCACTTTGTCTATGTGTGCATGTACTTTTTCTGCTTTAGATCTGAATCAGTGAAAGTCTGTTATGTGTAGGGTCTGCGTCACCCACTCTGGGGTTACGCAACCCTCTCTAGGCCAACGCAGAGGCATGCAAAGGCTGCAAACGCTGACATAGGGCTTCAGGGGAAGCGCTGGGGTTTCTAGGGCCAAGACCTGGCTGAGTCTTGTAAATCCCGTTTGAGGGTGTAGATCAGTCAACGTTTTGGCTTCAGAACAACAAGTTAGCTGCAGATCTATATTTTTCTCTATCGGGTTTACCAGTGTGGTACCTAGATTTGTTGTATTAAGAAAATTACTTAATAATGCACACCCTCCAGCTGCCAGAAGACCGGTTTTCCCGCATTGGGTTTTTCCGGGGACTATTGTCCAAAAAATCTTGTGTCACTTTGTCTATGTGTGCATGTACTTTTTCTGTTTTAGATCTGAATCGTTGAAAGTCTGTTATGTGTTTACTTTGATGTTGATCTGAAGATTTCAGCATTAATAAATTGATAAGTAGGAGAAGTATAACTAGATCTAACAGTAGATTTCTGCATAAGTAACATTTAGAAATTTTCACATGTATTAGAGCGATTACAGATCTAGCAGGGTCACCAACAAAAGACTGAAGAATCTTGCTGCAGAAAGCAACAGAGAGAGCAGTAGCAGCAACAGAAAGCCAAATCTGAAGGGACAACGCAGTGTCAGAGGGAGCAGAGCCACGTAGAGGTCAGAGTGACACAGTCCTACACTGTCTCCATGTAGGCCCACGTACTTACTGCGCAGAGGCAGTGCTAGGATTGTTTGCTTACGCAGAGGCCAGCTAGGGTGATGCAGATCTGAAGCTGTCTGATTCAAAAGTACCAGAAGCAGAGCTGAAGAACTTCAGAAGTTGTTGGTGGGATAAATTTCTGAAGATTCATAATTTAGCCTAAGCAGTAGTGACAAAGAGCGGGAGGAGATCAACTTCTCAGAGGGTTTCTAGCCCAAGAAACGTGCAGACCGATCAGAGGATTGAAGAGATCTGTAACATTGATTGATTTGGCGGATTTCCAAGAGAGGAAATCAGTTGTCAGAGGGAGCAGAGGGTGCCTATTTTGCTAAGGACCCTAGATCTAGATCTCTAGCGTAGAGAGGAGGAGCTCCGACAGATTTACTGAGCAGATGGCACCTCACGGACTACGTGATCAGCATAGGTTGGATGGCCTGTCCAACTTTGCAGTCTAGAAGGCTAGAATCTTGGTAGTCTTGGAGGCATATCGTCTAAGAGACTATGCAGAACAGGTCGTGACCATGCCGACTGATGCAAATCTCTTGAAGAAGCATGAGGAAGCTGCAACACATGCCAAGCGACTCATAATGGATGGAGTTAAAGACCATATTGCTCCACATATAACTGAGAAGAAAACAACTAATGAGATGTGGAAGGCCTTAACAACCCTATATGAGGGGAAGAGAGTAAAATGCTTCTGGAGACTCAGCTGCGGTCATTCATGGTGACCAAGGGGGAAGAGATGGAGCACTTTCTCTTCAGATTACAATTGATCAGAGATCAGTTGATTGCCATGGGAGCAAAGGTGGAGAATGATGTGATGGTAAGGACTGGACTCAATTCGGTCACAGAAGAGTGGGAAACCTTTGTCCAAAGTGTCTTGGGCAGAGTAGACCTTCCCGACTGGGACAGCTTGTAAGCAATCATGCATCAAGAAGAACTTTGCTGATTCACCAAGAATCAGTACAACTCGAGATCCAGTAAAGTGAAGAAGGAACATGAAGATGATGTAGCCTTGCCATCAAAGAGGCGGCAAGGGAAGAAGAAGCATGATCTTTCCAAGATCAAATGTTTCCAGTGCGGTGAACTAGGACATTTCGCCAGCAATTGTCCACAAAAGAAGGACAAGGAAGCTTCTACTTCCAAGGCTGCTGTGGTGGACGATGGGTTAGAAGACGATGCAACCATGAGCGCTCAAGAACCACGAAAGTGGGTCGACATGGATTTGTAGAGCAGCTACAGAATGTGGGCGAGATCCTTGATCAGGTCATCTCTTGGATCACATTCGAGCTACGGGAACCTTAAGACAATAGCGGGACAAGTGGAGCAGTTGGTGCAGAGAATCACGGATGAAGTAGAGGAAAATATGAAGGCTGGAAGGAGTAGCGCAGTGCAGATGCAGTAGCGGTAGTGTAGGGGCTGATGTGACTTCAACGACGTAGAGTAGAGCTGCTTACGCAGAGCAGAGTTGCAGCAGCGTGGAGGCTTTAGGAGGACAACGTAGCACAACAAAAACGTGAGAGATTTTAGCACAAGGGGCTGATGTGACTTCAACAATGCAGAGGGAGTTTGCTTACGCAGTGCAGAGCTGTAGCTGTGCATAATCCTCCAAATGACAGCACAGATCAACAACCGATGGAGCTTCAGTGATGAGGATGCAGCCCAACTGGCTTGTCTGTCAAAGATTGGGCAGGAGATTCAGTTGTTTCTCTCAGCAATTGAAGATGCAGTGTAGTGGATGGCAGCACGGATGCAACAGTTTGAGAGGGAGCTGTAGTACAGATGTAGTAGTGGTGGTGGCAGCATCATGGGTAGCAGTACAAAATGGCAACAACAACACAGTGATGAAGGGCAGCAGATCTAGCATCAGTGTAGAGACCCACACCAGAGATCAATGCAGAGCTTCAGGGTGAAGTTGAGTTTGTACTAGAGCACATTCCTCGCTAAGAGGGAGTGTTGAGTTTTCTTGAGTGATGGGGTAGCATCGGATGTGCTCTAGCTCCCAAAATTTGTGGAGGGACTAGAGTACATGGGATCTCCGATGCCCAGAAATGGATTTGGGAAATTTCATTCGGTTTGGAAGATAATTAATTATTTAATATTTTTAATTAAGGACCCTAACTCTAACTAGGAAAATTAAATTATTAAAGGTAATTAATTAAAACATGTGATGAAATTGTCTTAAGTCACACGAATCAAACTTTCTTTTAATATTAGCCATTGATTCAAGATTTGACCATGACCATTGGTTTCCCAACGAGAAAAGTATAAAGGAAAGGCTTTGGGTCATTTGGAGAAGACATACAGAGGCAGAGCACTGAAGTTATGCTGGAATTCTAGGGCGTGGTGTGCTAAGAATTTCCAGAAGTGTTTTAGCTGCAGAGAGGGGTAGTTTAGGCAAAGGGCATGGTCTGATCCCAGTGCCTAGAATTAGCAAGAGGCAGAGAGTAGCTTCCAGAGGCAGCGTAAAGAAGCAGAGGCGGCAACTGCAAAGCGCAGGGGCAACTTTAGATACGTAGGTGCTATGTAGTTCCTTCTGGGGCAACATTGGTCAGCCGGGGACCCAGCTGGGTTACACAGAGACCCTCAGGGGTAGCGTAGGGTTTGCGTCACCCATTCTGGGGTTACGCAACCCTCTCTAGCCCAACACAAAGGTACGCAGAGGCTGCAGAGGCCGACGCAGGGGCTTCAGGGGCAACGCTGGGGTTTCTAGGGCCAAGATCTGGCTGAGTCTTGTAAATCCCGTTTGAGGGTGTAGATCAGTGAAATTTTTGGCTTCAGAACAACAGGTTAGCTGCAGATCTATATTTTTCTTTGTCGTGTTTACCAGTGTGGTACCCAGATTTGCTGTATCCAGAAAACTACTTAATAATACACACCATCCAGCAGCCAGAAGACTGATTTTCCTGCATTGGGTTTTTTTGGGGGCTATTGTTTAGAAAATATTGTGTCACTTTGTCTATGTGTGCATGTACTTTTTCTGCTTTAGATCTGAATCGGTGAAATTCTGTTATGTGTTTACTTCGATGTTAATCTGAAGATTGCGGCATTAATAACTTGATAAGTAGGAGAAGTATAACCAAATCTAACAATAGATTACTGCATAAGTAACATTCAGAAATTTTCACAATCGGGAAGTGGGACCACACAACCAAAATCGAGATTTCCCATTTAGTGCCAACTCTGAAGCTAACAGTCAGTATAGGAGATCCCATGAGACTAAGATACGAGGCTAACAACTAAATTAGGCCATGGAGACGAGTACAAACCTAGCCCACTCATTCCGCCGAACCGCCCCACCATTCCATGCCCAAAAGTGTGCATGGTAAGGAAAAATACTCAAATATACCAATTAAAATGCATACCTTTAGGGTCAGAAGACCCACCTTCAAAGATACGATCATAACAAATGGGTGAGGGACCACATGGCTGGCTTAGGTTGTAGAGATAATGGCACAATGAGCTATCTAGTGGCTTCAAGGGGCTGTCGGCTACTGTCTGAGGACCATCTAGGAGAAAATTTTTCTCCTACGCATGCTACCGACTAGTAGTGGGTAACAACACTGGGATAAGAGCTCTCGGAAAGGTGCACAAAGCTACTCGAACGAAAGGTCATGAGAACACCAACAATCTCTTGGTATCGCAGACTTGTTACCTGCATATATCAAAGACCAAGCACATAGGGCAACATGTTTTTGCGGTGTCTTATGATTACCCATGCTTAGTATTAGGCTATAAAATCAACAAGAAAGTAAAATCATTTTCCATGCAATTTTAATCTAAATGCATCTAATCTATCATGATAATATCACCTGATGTTAGTTCTAATGAGAAAATTCAATATGCAATGCATCCTACCTAACATGCATATTACATCGTACAAGTACTAAGTGTAATCATAAATCCAATGCAACTAGGACATCACTAGATCAATATAAAAAACATTTTGCCCAATGATTACTTATGTAGCAAATCCAAGAGCAAGGACAAGAACAATCATATGGAGGGTCACCAATGTGGGAGGTGGAAAACCAAATGCCCAAGCATGGAGGATTACGAGAGAAGAGGGAACAAAGGGATATAATCTACTCCATGGGATTCTCTCCTCTAACCAAAAGATAGAGACGTCAACGATCGAGCTCATGAACTTTTGATGAATGGCAACCTCAGGCATATCACTTCCATCATGGTCCTTATCTTTTATGTCAAGATTTATGGCCATCATAGGGTCATGATTAGTAGGAAAAGGAGACTGGTGAAATGGAGAAACACAAGTAGGTTGCCCACGATGATCACACTTAGGAGGGACATAGGATACTCCATTATTGGTGATAATGTAAGAAGGGTTGAGGAAGGGGCCACACGAGACTCAACTACAACTCCAGGATTGTGAGGAATGACAAGGGACCTATCGATATCATTATCATCGATGTCATAGATAGTGTCCTTGTTGAAACGATTTCCGTGTACCTCCGATTTTCCTTCTTTAATATGTAAGTAATAATTGATATCAATGTTTGAAGGGGCTATGGGATGACCTTCTACAAGGTTTTCATAGTGTAGATCATCAGAGATAGTATCCTTGGGAAAGATAGGGTTAACCCTAACTTCACTCTCTACAAACTCACCCTCCCTATCACACATGCTTTCAAAATTATCATCATCCCATCTTTCATCATGCGGACCTAGGGAGGACCCCCTTTCCTGCTCATCATCTAGATTCTTAAGATCATGATGATGCTCAATGAAGTCTTCCTCTTGAACGTTTAATGCGGGGCATACTTGAAAATATCTAAGAAAGCCATCGCAAAATTCCTCAATAGATGAGATTCTCCTAGGTTCGTGATTTCGCAACCACGAGTTATGACCATAAAGAGATCTCATGAACAACAACATAAGGACATCCTGGTGGACCACTTTCTCCTTTGTAGTATGTGCATTAAATCTTTCCACATGATCAATTGCGGAGAGTGGATCACCATCAAACACGAGTACCCTACGTACCATCTTTCCTGTGACATGATTAGGGTGCCCAGGGATGCTAGCAATATCTAAAGAGAGAAAATCATCAAAGAAATACATCCTATTGAGATATACATGTAAATTACGTAGGAGTCACTAGGTGAATTTAAAGATGTCTAGACAAATGCTTGCTCCACCTTACAAGCATCGACCTTAAAGTTCATTGAAGAACTAGGGCTTCGTTCTTCCAATGGAGACGCCAAAATGATGTCAATAATGTCGGATGAGGAACAAGACAGACTTCTCGTGTCCCCGACAGCAATGCCAAAATGTTACTGCTCAAACTAGCATGGGTCCTAAGAGGGGATCGATAAAGAAACTAGTAGGTCAAGTGGCAACAATGGAGCGATAGCTCACTATCATCTCAGCTAAGTCTCCCTGCTCTTCAAGGACTTTCACCAATGCGAGGAGTCACGGTATATGGGGAATCACGAGATGAATGGATCAATGATAAGATGAGGAGTGATCCCTAAAGCCTATTCTTAAGAAAGGCTCAAACAAATGGCTTACTTGCTCGAGAAGCAAGGATATAGGCTCTCTAGGAAGGGCTAAGAGGATGCTTGAGCTTAGGTTTAGGGGGTATGCCTTGACAATGGGCTTCCTCGACTTAAGGATGCTTGTGAGGAAATGGATTCTATGTAATCCTTGTGGAATTTAAGTTGTAGAGTTGCGAGACCACAAAGAACCCAAGTGGACATAGACTAGGTCAAGGGTATGGAGTTGATCAATCGAGGGGCTTGACCTAATTAAGGAAGAGAATAAGATCAAAGGACTAATTTTCTATTGAGATTTGAATGCAATGATCCTAGTGAGGACACTAACTCAAATCAACCTAGGGAGAGAGATGGTCTTGTATCTAGGGTTGGAATGTGCTCAAACTCGGAGGACCCCTTGAGAAGACGCTAGCACAGTTGTGGACCAATTTTCAAGGTGTTTGGATGGATACAAATGATTTCGCTTGATACCCTAGGTGAGCCTCTAGGGTTAGGCCTAGAATTGGGAAGGGTGAAGAACCTTTGCTTAGTGGGCATAATGGAGTCAAGATACACTTAGATCGAGGAATTCAGTGAGCTAAGGAGCCCTAATAACCCTTCTCTAGCCTATTCAAGGGCAACAACTAGGTAATTATAGATTTATACTTCAATTTTGCCAAAGAGATGAAGTTTCAGGGTCTTTCAACCTAAGTTGTGCGTCTAAGAACATTCATCTAATCCCTCAAAGAGCAACGTATGCATTAAATCACTTAGTCAAGGTCCTAGAAGAATTTCACATTACATTAAACCATACAAGAATAATGATAACAATATGCATGCATTTGGCAGGTAAGATGACAAGAATAGCTTTAAAAGTTCACTTACATGAGAGAGAGAGTACATCCATTCATCAACTTTGCATTATAAAGAAGATCCATAGACAATAACAAAAATTCAAACATCATAGTGCATCAAGAAACTCCAAAAATCTTATCCCAACAAAAATTGCAAAAATCTCTAAAGAGATACTAATCCAATCCAAGTGATGATGAAAGAAATGAATCACCTCGCATCTATTTATATCATCTCTAAAGAGTTCGATTTGCTTAAATAGGCCTAATTAATCCCCAAACAATAAAATAATGTGCAATAATAACATCCCTTGGTGACAAGCCCACCAAGATAGCTCAATAACTTACTAATAAACCTCTCAAGATATTAGGTCCCTATAATACTAGTGTATTCCCTTGTTGTTATTGTTAGTGTACCCCCTTATTGTTATTGTTGTACCCATGTACTCTCCATATTGTTATTATTGTGCCCCATAGAAGCCCACTATTTTTATTGTTGTGCCCTTACATTATTATTGTTTTGTAGGCTATGATTATATTGGGACCCCTTAGACTCCTATATATAGAAAGTAGCTTTTTCCATTTGTATCATCGAAGAATTGTTCATTTATGTAATGTGAAGGAGGTTTCCCCCTCAAAGAGGCTGATTTCTAAGTCGTTGATCTATCTTTTCTTCTATTTTGTGAGCTGGTTTCATAATATTTGGTATCAGAGCTTTTTGGATTCTAGGGTTTCACTGCTGCAAAATAGGTCATCTTGTAATTTTCACTATAATGTTTTTCCTACGAGGCTTCAAAATCTGAAATTTTTACCATGTAGATCCCAAATCTTGAATGTTATGTAAAAATTTCAGACTTTGGTTCGCAATATTTTTGGAGATATGATCTGTGGAAGTTAGGGTTTTTATAGGCTCCAGATTTTCATCTCAAATAGGTGACTGAGGGAAAATCATCATTACTTTCGTTTCAGGCATCGGATTGGAATTCTATAAGAAGTGTCTGAAAGTGCACGAATTGTAGTTTCTTGTGTATCGATTTCAGAGCCGAAGGTCGAAATACTGACACGTGGCATGCCATACAAATTCGTTCTACTGAACCAGTCCATAATCGAGTCATTGTGGGAGATCATACATAACCTTGTCTTGAAGAATCCAAATTAGGTTTGACCTGTGACATTGGAAAGAAGACTCAAAGGGCTACAACAGGACCGAATTTCAGATCTTGGAGATCCGAAGTTACAGAGTTACAACAGTTTCAAGATCGAGCTCCTAAAAGCAAGCAAAAGGTATCTATTTTTAAAAAAAACATTTGCATAACTTTTGTTTGAAAAATCAATTTGAAGTGATTCCGAGGGCATATTGAAGCATATATATCTGTATTGGTTTCTAAAATGCCTCCAAAAAAGAATTCTACAGCCATTAAGCCCTCAAAAAACTCTACTATGACGCATGAAGAGGAAGAATTGTAGCATGATATATCAAAATTACAGAACCAAGTACAACAAATTTTGATCTCACAAAGAGCAACCAAATATTACATAGATGGTGTAAAAGCAGGCATGAAAGCTAATATGGATGGTATAGAAGAAAAAATGAAAGATTTGAAGAATGGTTTAAAAGAAGATTTGACAAAGTTGCTACAAGAAATGCTTCCTAATGGAAAAAATCTATTAGATGAAACTCATGATGAGAACAAAAAAAAATGTTAATCATGATGCCATAGCCTCTAGCGTTGGATTGAAGACCCACCATATTCCAAATCTCGATATGAGGAAGTTTAATGGCAAGGATCCGATAGCATGGATACTACAAATGGAGCAATACATTGAGCTCCATAATGTGTAACACACACAAAAGGTATGCATTGCAACTTTATATTTAGAACAAAATTAGTATGTATGTATCGTTGGCTTTGTTCTTGTAAACCACTTGTCACTTGGTCAATTTTTAGGGAGGAAATGTTAGTACATTATGAGGATACAAAGAGAAACACCTTCTTTAGCCAATTGATAAATCTCAAACAAAAAGGTTCAATGGCAGAAAACATTAAGGACTTCCAAAAATTGAATATCAGTGTAGCAAATAGTCCAGAGGAGCATAGGACTGATGTCTTCATAGGGACTTTAAAGGATAACATCCAACATGAGGTTCGCCTTTGGGAATCTTATTCATTGGAGAAGGCATTCAGGGTGGCAAGAAAAGTTGAAAGCAAAATTATGGCAACAAGGAAGCCTACCAATCACAACTATACAGATGGAAATGTTGCTGCTCCTAGCCTTCCACAACCTACAAGGTTGACACCACAACAATTGGAGGAAAAAAGAGCAAAAGGGCTATGTTACAGTTGTGATAGAAAATACACTAAAGGTCATAAGTGTGCTGAGAATAAATTAATTTACATAGATTGTGAAGAGGAGGAAGAAAAGGAACGAGAAAATTCAAAAGAAAAGGATACACACCAGGAACCAACCCTAGAGAAAGAAGAAATGAATTCGACGATATCTTGTAATGCATTGGAAGGAATTACCACTCGTCAAACACTCAATATAGAAGGACATATCAAGAAGAAAAAGGTAATAATGTTGATTGATTCGGGTAGTACCCATAATTTTATTCATTATGAGATAGCCAAGGAATTGAATTGCTTCCTATATCCAGCACCAAAGTGTCAAGTGATGGTTGGGAATGGAGGAGCTGTCAATTGCTCTGGAAAGTGCCACAATATCAAGCTAACCATGGGGGAATATGTATTGAATAGTCCAATGCTTTCTATTCCAATGGGTGGTGCTGATGTTGTACTAGGAGTCCAATGGTTACAATCCTTGGGGTCTATAGCTTTTAATTTTCAAGAACTTTTCTTGAAATTTTTTTTGGAAGGAAGGAAAGTTGAATTATAGGGTATTGCAGGGAAACTAGGAAAGATAATGAGTTCTAATGTCATGACAAAGCTTCTGAGGAAAGAATAACGAGGCGTAATTGCACAGTTATGCTCACTACAGGTTCAGGCAATGGAAGATCACATCGAGCATCAACAACAAGTTCTCCAACTCTTAAAGGATAACCTCACTTTGGCACAGAATCAAATGAAACAGGAAAATCAACATCGCAACTAAAGAAGTTTTGATGTAGGAGACTGAGAATTTTTACGGCTACAACCATACAAACAAATGTTCCTCAAGCAACCTATGAAGGATAATAAATTATCACCAAAGTATTATGGTCCTTACAAGGTGTTGCAAAAGATTGGTACTATGGCATACAAATTGGAGCTTCCGACATCTTTCCCAGTGCACCTAGTTTTCCGTGTTTCATGCTTGAAGAAGGTGATAGGTGACAAGCTCCCAGTTCAAACAATATTTTCTGAACTTGATGAAGAAGGAAAAATCATATTGGAACCTAAAGTAGTCATGGAAACAAGAACTCGACAACTACAAATCGATCAATTTCAGAGTATCTCATAAAGTGGAAGAACTTACACGTTGAAGATTCCTCATGGGAGGATGAGAATTTTATATGGAAGCATCCAGAACTACTCAAGCGTTGAGGACAACACTTTTTTGAAGGAGAGGGGCATGTTAGGTCCCTATAATACTAGTGTATTCCCTTATTGTTATTGTTAGTGTATTGTTAGTGTTGTACCCATGTAGTCCCCATATTGTTATTATTGTGCCCCATAGAAGCCCACTATTTTAATTGTTGTGCCCTTACATTATTATTGTTATGTAGGCTATTATGATTATATTGGGACCCCTTGGACTCCTATATATAGAAAGTAGGTTTTGTCATTTGTATCATCGAAGCATTGTTCATTTATGTAATGTAAAGGAGGTTTCCCCCCTCGAAGAGGCTGATTTCTAAATCATTGATCTATCTTTTCTTCTATTTTATGAGCTGGTTTCATAATTCAAGAGGGTAGAGTAATCAACATGATGAGTCTTTGGGCCATTAAGAAGGCCTGATGAGGTCCAAAGTGTGCCATGGTGAGAGAATGCACTCCAATTATAATGGACACGGGGTTGGCCCCTTGTTATCCATGCAAGTCATATGTGGTGCCTCAAGTGGGTGTGGGGGAATATGACATCCTCATGGGTCTCCAAGTGGATCGATAATGCTTGTATGCCATTTTTAAGGGCTAGGGTGATGACACAAGTCCTCCCTTTGTCTGCTGCAGTGAGACACATCCTCAACTAGACCCTCGAACCTCTGACAAGTGTGTGGTAGACCTTGGAACCTCTGCCAAGTGTGTGGTACAAGTGTGGAGCTTGTTGGGCATGTTGGTCTAGGTGCATCATCCTCATCCAAAAACATGGAATACAAGCAATCATTGAATGGTGTTGGGGATCCATGAAGTATTCTTTGTTATGGTGGAGGCCCATGGTTGTCAGCGCTCACTCTACAAGTGCCCGTGAAGCCCTTTCAAGGGCCTGGTTCTCATATAGGGAGACCAAACCCCAAATGGAAACTCACCTGTAATCCTGCATAAGATCCAATGCATCCCCTTTCCCTTCAATACAACAAATCATTAGAATAATAAAGTAAAAGAGCTTACAAATCATGGAATCAATGGGGTACTTTGTGGTGGGATACCCTTCCATAGTGGGCTTTGGCATGTACAAGTGTCTCCAAGTTCAATAAGGGGGTTAACTAAGGACCCTATTAGGGGGTTTCAACCTTTAAAGAGGGTGACATGTCCATGGTACATTAATCAGGTGGTAGGTGGCATGTGATACAGTGTTGGAACAAAGTGGGGATAAGGGGAATGCTTCAGACCACATGCCATGGCACAAGGGTAGCTATAATAAGGGAAGCCCACTCTTGGATATATGAGTGTAGGATGGAGCAAATCGTGTTACAAGTGTTACCCCATCCTTTGTTTTTCCACCTTTCTTTATATGCCTTTTTCCTTTGATTGATTTCTCTTCATAACTACTCGGTGCTCCAAGGGATGAGAGCATGATGTGTAGGATATAGCAGTAGGTACCCCTTTTTAAGGTTGGGCATTTCATTGCCGACTAGGAGTTGGGACTTTCATGGGTTCCTTAATGTGGAGGGGGCTCATCTAGGTCCCATTGGAACCAAGGTGAAGGCCATAAATAAGGGGTAGAGTTCATGTTTGGCTTTTGCCCACATACTAAATTTTTATGTCCCGACCATATTTTGCATTTTGTTGTACATTTCCTGTTGGGAATGGCCAAATTATGCTTTTTCTTTTCTTTTTAGCTGCATTAACCTCTGGGGCATTGTTGCAGGCTCGACCCAAAGTTTGGACAAGGGAAGGGGGAGGCTAACCCTATTTGGATTAGTGGATACATGTGGACCCGTATGGGAGAAGTGATGAATGGGGTTAAAATGAGCGGAGGGGGATGATGTATATACTGTTGCAAAGTGGGACCACACAACCAAAATCAGGATTTCCCATGTAGTGTCAACCCTAAAGCTAACAAACAGTAAAGGAGATCCCACAGGACTAGGATATAAGGCTAACAACCAAATTAGGCCAAGGAGACAAGAGTATAGACCTAGCCTACTCTTTCCGTTGAATTCCCCCACCAATCCATGCCTAGAAGTGTCGATGATAAGTAAGGAAAATTACTCAACTATATTAATGAAAAGCCATACCTTCGGGGTCAAGAGGCCCAACTTCAAACATACGATCATATCAGATGGGCGAGGGACCACATGGTTGGCTCAGGTGGTGGAGATAATGGCACAATGAGCTATCTAGTGGCTGCAAGGGGCTTTCGGTTGAGGATGATCTAGGAGAAGATTTTTCTCCTATGCATACTACCCACAAGTAGTGGGTAACAAGACGAACATAAAATTAGAGGAAAAATTTAAAAGGATGATACGATTACCGCAAGTGGCCGCCTACAAGCCTCGTTCTAGAATCTACAGTTGCGTTGGTTCCTCAAATAATGCCTCTCGACAGTTGCAGCAAGTTGCTCAACCCATTGGTCGTTGCTCAACCCACTGTCCGACCACTCTCTAGGGTGAACGTAGATCTCTCCTCTAGTTCTCAACAACATACCTTAGTGATCTAATGAGTGATGAGGCCCATCAACCAAAATTTATGGATGTTTGGGAGCCGATTTCGCCCCAATTAAGGAGAATTAGGGAAAATTTTGGCACAAATGAGGAGAATTCACGCCATTTCTTGTCATTTCAACATTCCCAGTTGTGGGAACAACCATGCATTCCCTCTCTCTCGAGGAGTGCAAACGCTTCTCGAGAAGGAGGGAACACATGGTTTTTCTCACAGTTGGGAACGTTGAAAATTCCGCTCCGGGGTTCCCTGATCAACGTCCTCAAAGTTCCGAAAACAATACCTCGCTCTTGTTGTTCTTCCTCAGGTAAGGGAAAGCTTTGCTCTCGTTCCAAAGCTCTCAGGAACGCAAGAACCACTGGAACGGGTTCCCCACTTATCGGGAACTGTTCCCATGTAACTAAGGTAATATATGATGTATTATAGTAACATATATAACAATGATCTATACAATCGCGAGACAATGATCTATACAATCGTGATACAATGATATATTCAATGGAGGAAACACCGCTAATAGACCTAACCAGTTAAGGTTTTGCTAATTTGTCCTAATTAGTGACATTTGGACAGTAACTCTTTTAATACATTTGATAATAACCTTGCCCATGATACATGATGTCAGTTACCTTACTTATGTTGCATGATGCCAGTGACCTTACTTATGATACATGATGACAAACATGATGAATGATGCATAACAATGATCTTGATATGACAATATCCATGATATGATAGTATGGCTGTGACAGTGAATTTGATTATAACATACTCTTGATGATAGTGATAACATTATGGATGATAGATGTGACAATGTATTTATGACGGATGTGATATTGTATATGACAATGATATGATAACAACTCTCTTGGACTTGTTTCATTCAATTGACAAACAAAGTTGTGAATTGATCTAGGTTGGCCCTAGGGGGTCTAATGTGATTGATGTATCTCATTCTTATTGTACTTTTTATCTCATCTGAACTTTGATGAGTATCTAATAGAAGAAGAATCTTCTTGGATTTTCCCCCTTGTGGGGTTTTCCTCTAGTCTCTGACCTAAATCCTGGTGTCTCTATTGTGCATGTTTTTCTTCTGTTGTTCCTTACCATTCTACTACTTTGTTGATGTTATTGTTCTTTGTAATGTGAATGTAATGTGAAAATGTTGAAAAAGTCATAAATGCAATCATCTACAGTAGAGAACAATCTAGCCTAAAAATTAACATGGAATCAAAGCCGGGTTGAAGAAAAGTCATTGAAGATCACCCTCGTGAAGACACTTATGATGGAGTTCAGGATCACAACAGAGTGAAAGGGATAAAGATGGTAGAGACCTAAAAGAATGCTAGGGTTGAAAGGAAACCCTAGGAAACCTTTGTTCTTGCAAATCGAAGCTAGGGTTTGGAGAAACGCTAGGAGTGGTCTTGATATTGAAAAGGGTTTAGTATGATTCAAATTTTCTTTATATGATACGATTGATGAAAAGTTGTTAAGTTATTCGGGACAGATTCAGAGAAACCTTAGGAGAGGATATGATGCAAATTCAGTGGACATCATATACATTAATAGTTGAGCTTGGTTGTTGATGAAGGAGATCGAGGATCTCGAATTGAGAATACAGGTGGTGCTCAAAAGCATGCTTTTTGAAGACAACAATGACATATGGTTGTTGGATAGTGGTGGCTCCTAGAGGCTTGATCAAGAGGGAGCTGAGAGCTTCCTATAATCCTCATTAAAGATAAGTACTTTTAAGGCTCATATTATTTCTTTGTTACACTGCTCTTGTTTAGATTTGTTGTTTTATACTATTTTTTATTCTTCCTGCAGGAGTATTTGAATACCTCTAACTTCTTGGATAAGGAAGTGATCAAGGAAAGCAGATCCCTCTTGAGGGTCATTTGGGTGTAGAGTCTTGCAGGAAGAGCTAGCCCCAAGAGGGAGCTGGTATAGGAAAATGAAGAAGCCACTCTCATATCTAGAGAAGGACAATCCTACCTCATTACCAGGTTCACTTTCATTATGTTTATTTACTTTGCTATTGTTCTTGCTCTTGTTTTGGTCTCTACAGGTACATTTGATAAATGTGAGAACCAAGTCTTGATATTGAGGGAGGATGTAAAGCTACCCCTTGACTAGAGCGGTAATGGACAAGATCCCAAACCTCAGAGGAAGGATTGTAGTCTCCCAAGTTGATGACTATGACTAAAGAGGCTTCCTATTCAAAGGGAGTAGACTGTCAGGTTAGATGCAACAGTTTGATGAGATGATGAGAGCCATATGTCCTTCATGCAAGGACCGTTCTAGATGACAAGATACAATAGTGTTAGATGCTTCTGGGATATCAAAATCATCAGTGATAAGGAATATGCTTTCAGAGGGAGAGGATTGTAGCCCCTGTTTCTAGATATCAAATGTATATGAAGTTGGATTCCTTCATGATGTGCTTAAGGAAGATGCATACTTGGAGCTACTTCAATACTTCGAGGCACATAAGTTGAGACTCATGATTAAAGATTGAAGAAAGTGCCATATGGACTCAAGCAAGCCCCCTAGGACTTGGCATGCTTGGATTAATGAGAATTTGATGTGGACTCCAACCTTTGCTCAGGGTTGTAGGTATGCAGGTATGTCTTTGATATTTAATTTTATTTTCTAACAATTTATACTTTATAGGATTGGATCATCTTAGTATTCAGTGCCAGAGGGAGTTGACCTCTAGCCCAGATGGTCTACATCTTGAGATTGGTGATAAGGAATTCCTTGTTAAGGGAAGTATGCTATCAGAGACTTGTCATGATGGACTACACTGAAGTAGTTGAAGGAGACTCCTCTTCAGATATAAATTTGATGGATCCTATGATGAGCGGGCAACCAGTTAGATACTTGCTTTGCATTATGTACTCTAAAGCCTAATAGAGCTTGAATATGTATATTGGGTTGCTGCTCAACAAGTGCTAAAATATCTACATGAAACTATTAATCATGGACTGAGACACACTACCAAAAACTTGATGGATTCATCGATGCTGACTGAGACTGAAAATGTTTTTGACAAGAAAAGCACATTTGGGTGTTGCTGTAACTTGGGGGCTGCCATGATTTCCTAGATGAGCTGTGTTATCGCTCAAACTAGCAAGGGTCCTAGGAGGGGTTTCCTATAGAGCAACTACTATGTCGAGGGCAACAATGGAGCGATAGCCAACTGTCACCTTGGCTAAGGATCCCTGCTTTTTACAGACTTTCACTGATGGGAGGAGACCTGTCATAGTAAGAATCATGATAATGAATGTACCAATGATAGGATGAAAGGTGATCCTAAAGGCCTATTCACAAGAGAGGCTTAAATATATGGCTTTCTTGTTTGAGAAGGAAGGTGTAAGGTTCTCTAGGAAGGGCCAAGGGGATTTCAAGGGCTAGGGTTTGAGGATCAAACTTGTAAAGGAGATACCTAATCCTAGAAATCGTTGGGAAAATTTGGTTTAAAAAGTTGTCTTTGTGAAATTTGCTTCAATAAGTTGCGGGACCAAGCAGACACAAAAATTAGGTTAAGGATATGGAGTTGATCACCCAATGAGGGGCTTGATCTAATTAGGGAGGAGAAGAGGGTCAAAGGACACATTTTCTCTGAGGTTTGAATTCAATGATCCTAATGAGGACACTAGCCAATGCAAAACTAGGGCAAGAGATGGTCCCTGAGCTAGGGCTTGCAATATCTCGAGATGCCATAGCCACATTTGCTTCAAATTTGGAGGGCCTCTAGAGCAAACTCCAACATAGTTGTGGACCTAAAATAGAAGTGTTTGGATGGCTGGATTGTGAGATAATTGATGCCTTAGGTGACCTATGTAGGTTAGGCCTAGAAAGAAAGAGAGAAAGGTGAGAAAAATATGCTTTAAGGTGATCACCTATAGAGGATCAGTGCCTAATTGTTTGGGAGAAATGGAGTCAAGGAGATTCCAATGCTTGAGATGGATTCACTTAGTCAAGGAGGCCTCTAGAACAATTTCGCATGGCAATCAGGGCATGGGACAATTGCTTCAAGGTCTTACACTTCGATATGCAATATATGATGACTTATCAAGATAAATTTTCAACAATTTATCTCTAGGAACGTTCATATATATTCATACATGGCCCATGACATGATGCAACACTATAAAAAGTCAAATTTCCACAATTTCACATAAGAAGAGCAACAAATTTTAGCCTAGTATAGCAAAAATCCCCAGCAACATGCATGTGACGTAAGAAAAATGACAAATTAGCATTAAAATAGTACTTACATGTATGAAAAAGTATATCCAATCATCATTATATGCTAATAGTGAATCTCCAAGACAAAAACAAAGACATCCAAACATCAAAATTCATCCATTCATCCAATTTCGTCCTCCAAAAAGAATAGCGAATATTTCACAAAAGAGAATGATCCAATCCAAGTGATGATGAAAGAATGAATCACCTCTCTTCTATTTATACAATCTCTAATGAGTTCAATTTAGCTAATTTGGCCTAATTGAGCCCCTAAAATAAAATAATGTGCATAATAACAATACTTTTGGTGACAAGCCCTCGCTCAATAATACAAGAATAAGCCTCTCAAGAGGGTCGAATGATCAACCATGTGAATCGTTGGGCCTTTGAGCAGGCCTAACGAAGTCCAAGGGGTGCCATGATGAAGAAATGGACTCCAAACATAGTGGATAAGGGGTTGGTGCCTTGTTTTCCAAGAAAAAGCCTGTGGTACTCCCAAGTAGGTGTGGGGGCACAAGGTCATCCTCATGGGTCTCCAAATGCATCGAAAGTGCCTGTAGACCATCAGTAAGGTCCAGAATGATGACATAGGCCCTCCCTCTGCAACGGGCGACAAACCTCTGGATCTTGGAACATTTTCCAAGTGTATGGTACATCTGTGGAACTGATTAGGCATGGTGAACCAGGTGCATCATCCTCATCCCAAAGGTGGAATAGGAGCAATCAACGAGCGCTGTTGGGGATCCATGAAGTAATCTTGGCTATGGTGGACTAGGACCCCGTATAGGGAGACCAAGGCCCAAATGGGGATCCACTTGCAATCGTTCATAAGATCCAGTGCGTCCCCTTGCCCTCCAATACAACAAATCATTAGAATAATCAAGTAAAAGAGCTTACAAGTCATGGAATCAATGGGGCACTTCATGGTGGCATGCCCTTCCATAGTGGGCTTTGGTATGCACAAGTGTCTCCAAGCTCAATAGGGGGTTAGCCAAGGACCCTATTAGGTGGTTTTAACCTCTAGAGGGGGTGACATGTCCATGGTACATCCCTCAAATGGTAGGTGGAAAATGATATAATAGTGGAGCGGAGTGGGGATTAGGGGAAATCATCCAAACCACGTGCCATGGTTCCTGGGTAGCTATAATAAGGAAGGCCCACACCTAAGTATGTGAGTGTAAGAGGGAGAAAATCGCGATACATGAGTTACGTTGGCCTTTGTTTTTCCACCCTTCTTCATATGACTTTTGCCTTTTATTGATTTTTCTTCATAACTGCTTAGGGTTCCGGGGGATGAGAGCATGATGTGTAATATGTAGCAGTGAATACCCCCTTAAGGTGGGGTGGTTCATTGCCCACTAGGGGTTGGGACAATCATGGGTTCTTGAATGATAGAGGGGCCTCATCCAGGGCCGATAGGAACCAGGGTGGTGGCCATGGATAAGGGGTAGAGCTCATGTTTGGTTCCACGTGCTAAATTTGTATGTCTTGGCTATCTTTTGCATTTTGTGGTACATTCCCTATTGAGAGTGGCCAAATTATGCTCTTTCTTTACTTTTTAGTTGCATCAATCTCCGTGGCATCGTTTCAAGGCCTACCCAATGTGTGGACAAGGGGAGGGCGAGGATAACCCTATGTGGACCTAGTGGACACATGTGGACCTGGATGGGAAAATATATGAGTGGGGCTAAAATGTGTGGAAGGGGAGTAATGTAGGTGGTATAAGGAAGCGGGACCACACCACCAAAATCGGGATTTCCCATGTAGTGCCATCCCAAAACCCAAATTGTCAGTAAAGGAGATCCCGTGGGACTAGGATACAAGGGTAACAACGAAATCGGGCAGTGGAGACAAGAATACAAGCCTAACCCACTCTTTCCGTCGAATCCCCATACCAATCCATCTTGAAAAGTGCTCATGATAAGTAAGGAAAATTATTGAACTATACCAATGAAAAGCCATACCTTTCGGGTCCGGAGGCCCTCCTTCAAACATACATTCATGACAAGTGGTCGAGGGAACACATGGCTGGCTCATGTGGTGGAGATAATGGCACATTGAGCTATCTGCCGGCTTCAATGGGCTACTGGCTGATGGTCGTCTAGTATAATTTTTTTCTCCTATATACACTACCCATAAGTGGTGGGTAACAAGCCAGAAACAAAAGTTTGTTGCGTTGGGTACAACTGAGGATGAGAACATTGCTGCTAGCATGGCTAGCTCCGAGGCAGTGTGGTTGAGAAAGCTCTTTGGAGCGCTGTTTGAGCATGCGCTGGGCAAGACTATGATATACTACTATATTAAGAATGGGATCTCACTTTCAGAAAATCCTGTGTTTCATGACGAGCTCAAAGAAGCATTTTTGAGATTTTAGATATCACTATATCCGGAATGTGGTGTAGAGGGAGCAGTGAGGCTCCAACAGTGATTTGTTGTGGAATTGACGCAGTGAGGCTTCAATAGATGAACAAGTTGCTGACATTCTCACCAAGCCCTTGCCAAAAGGGAAGTTCTTGGTCTTGAAAGAGAAACTTGGACTAATGGAGGTGACCCTTCCGAGAGGTGGTCACGATTAATCGAGAACACTTGGCTATGCTCTTCTCCCCTGTTTGAGCTCCCAGGAGGGAAATGGAGCTAGAGAGCTCCTAGGGTTGAGGGTGGTAGGGAGAGTTTCATCCTTGTCACTTGTGGCAAGTTGTATGTCCCCTACACTTCTTTGGAGGGATGGATGATCCTTGCTAGTTATGGCAAGTTGTATCTGGTCCTGAGAGATGTGTTATCCTTACCACGTGGCAAGTTGTATCTGGTTCCAAGGCATGGTTGATCTTTACTACATACAATAAGTTGTATTTGCAACCTATTGTCAAGTCCAAAACTTGAATGAGTGTACCGCAATATGCATCCTACCCACCAGCTAGGCTTGTTGGGATTGCCACTCATCTGGCTAATGAATGAAGAGGACTTGGGTTTGGACTAATCCTTACCAGACGTGGGAAGTAGTATCTACCCCTAAGCGAGAGGATTCAGGTGTTCTACCACTTGATTCTTGAGGAACAAGGTGGGAAGATCAAAAAACAATAGGATAGGAGTGTGATGCTTACCTCTCATGGTAAGTGGTATCCTGCTTATTTTCAATCAGATATATAGGGTGGCAGATTAATCTTTGTGAAAATTTTATCTATTGTAGGAACTAGAAATTATTGTTTTAACTTTAAATTTAACTATGCAGTTTATTTGCTACAACAAACAACCAATAAAATCACAACTGCAATTTTCAGCATAAAAATACTGCAGAAAATAAAACACTGAAAACTTAAAAATTCTAGCACACACACAAGAATTTCGACACAGTTATTTTGGACAACTGTCCCTGGAAAAACCCAATGTGTGAAAACTAGTGCAGCATATGAGGGTTTTATTATTATTCTTCGGCAACAATTTTGAGTACAATAATTTAGATGCTCAATTGACAATCTAATCTGAGGAAAATACTGGCAAAATTATTGTGAGAATTTTCTCTTAACCCACAACTAATTTTTTCCTCCAAATTTACCTCCCTAGCCTCTGCGCTGAGCCTCCTACATCACCCTTTGTGTAGTGCTTATGCAGATCCTGTGGGGATTTCAGCCTTCCTTCCTTTGCCTCTTTTCGGAGCTAGAAAACTTCCTCCCGGAATGGTGCTACACTCCTCTACCACTTGCTACTCACCCTCTGACTCTATCTTCTCTGCTGAATCACTGCTACTGAGAAAATCAAACTGCCTGAGAAACTGAATATCCGCACTGGTGTGTTCTCCATCTACCCATCGACTTTTTCTTATATTCCTCTGTTGGAGCACCAACGGCTAAGATTAAAACATAATCGATGGCCCAGATTAATTACCTTTTGATTCATGTGAGTTTCTAGATGATTCACACCTTAACTCAATTAATACTGATTAATTAACCATATTCCCTTAGGAAATATTTAAAAAACGGTTAATAATCTAATTGAGACTCTTTTAGGCAGAATTAACAGAAATAATTTCCGGGTTTTGGAGATCTCATGTATTCTGGCCTCTCCACAAAATTTCATGGCTAGAACACATCCGATGCTACAAAAACTAATACTCCTTAGCGAGGAATGTGTTCTAGTGCTGCTCATCCTGCCACAACACCCTGTCTCTGCATCATCTCCTGTCACATTGCTCATGTCTGGCCACTGATGCCCACCAACTACTATGCAACTCTGATGTATTTTGCATCTGTGCTTCTGTTGACTCTATTGTACTATTGGCAACACTGCATCTGCACTACAACTCCCTCTCATCTGCTACTGCTGCAACTGAGAATCATCCAAAGTAATTTGTCCCTACTACTGAAACGGGTTCTCTACCATACCCATCTGTTCTCTAAAATAGACGAACTTAGCTCTCCTTAAAGATTTCGTGAGTATATCTGCAACCTGCTCTTCAGTGGGAATATACTGTTGTTGGACTGCTCCATTTTGTACACAATGTCTGATGAAATGACATCGAATATCTATGTGCTTCGACCTGTCATGAAACACTGGATTCTCAAAGATCTTTATTCAACTCTAATTATCACAGTAGACACTGGTTGCTTCCATCCTCTGCCTGAACAAGCTTACTAGCAACTTCTGAAGCCATACAACTTTGCACGTAGCTGTGCTGGCTACCATATACTCTGCTTCTGCAGAGCTCAATGCTACTGACTTCTGCTTCCTTCTACACCAAGAAACCATCCTTGATCCAACATTGAAGCAGTACCTAGAGGTCTTTTTCCTATCCATTGATTTGCCTGCCCAATCTGCATCTCTGAACCCACAAAATCTGTCGTCATTCCCTTGAGTATATCTCATCGCATACTCGACTGTGCTGCACACATACCTCAGCATATGCCTCGCTGCTGCGCAATGTACCCTCTTCGACTCTAACGTGAACTGACTTAGGGCATTGATTGTGAAACAAATATCTGGCCTAGTGTTGACTAGATACATGAGAGACGTAATAAGTTGTCTATACAAGGTGGAGTCGACATCCTTGTCATCTGATGCATCTATCTTCTTCTAGTTGGTGATCATGGGCATAGACATGGAGTCTACAATCCTGCATTTCGAACTTCTTCAAAATATCTGTAACATATCTTCCTTGCCCAAGGAAGATCCCCCCCTACTTTTGGCACACTTCCAATCTTAGGAAATAGTGCATCAAACCCAAATCCTTCATGTCAAACTCTGCTGCTAGGTTCCTCTTGCAGTCCTCTATGAGCCCTAATGATCCTGTCAAAAAGAGATCATCCACATACAAAACTAGGATGAGTGGCTCACCCTCTACCATCAAATAGTAAAGATTGGGATCTGCGTCACTCTTCACGAATCCCATCTGTTGCAAGTAGCTGTCAATTTGACCATACTATTCCCTGGTAGCCTGCTTGAGTCCGTATAAAGCTTTCTTCAGTTTTCACACGTGATTGCGCCTCTCATGAGTCTCGAAGCCTTCAGGCTGTTCTATGTACACTTCTTCCTCTATCACCCCGTTCAAGAATTTGTCTCGACGTCCATCTGGTGCCATCCCATCTGAGCTGCTAGGGATATAGTTGTCTGGATAGAGGTATATCTGGCAACTGGGGTGAAGGTCTCCTCATAATCTAACCCTTCTTTCTATGCATACCCCTTTGCCACAAAGCTAGCCTTGTACTTCTCTACACTGCCATCTGCAGCATATTTGATCTTTTAGATCCATCTAGAACCTACAACTGACCAGTCTTTAGGTCTTGGCGCCACCTCCCAAATGTCATTCGTCATGATAGAGATGTACTCTTGTACCATGGCATCTACCCACACCTGATGATGTGTGACTTACTGAAAATTGGAAGGTTCTGCAACCTTAGCCCCAAATGCTTGGTACCTGTCAGACTGTTTGCGATATCTTTTGTTTTTCTTGGGAGTTCCAATAAACTCCTTTGCATCTCTCAATGTCTGACGAACTTCTCTGCTGGCTTGACCACTAGTGGTGGGAGGTCCAACTAGCTCCTCCTCATCCTGCTGCTCCGTCTGCTGAGAACTCCTCAAACCTCCTACTCCTGAGAAAATATTAGTACTAGTCACTGTACTCAATCACCGTGACTGTCCTCCTGCCGGTGTTGAAATTTGATGACTAAAAAAGGTTTCCTGCAATCCCAACCCGGTTTTAATTTCACCTTATCACTCCCATTCAGTTAAATGCCATTTCCCATAAACTTACATTCAACATATAGAATTCTGGAAATGAAATTTTCAGATTAAAACACATGGGACTTTCAACACATGCTGAAAATAAATATGGACATAAACAGACCAGCAACACATTAAAAATACACTGATTTTTGGTTGACTTAGACCCAGGCAAAACCCCTTCAATCTTCTCTTGAAAACCTGTTAGAGAGCTCTTCAAATTTATTTATCTTTCAAGTTTAGGAAAATACATTTGTAGACAAAACAAACCAACAAGATACGACTTATCTCTTCAGTCCAAAACTCCTTGAAAATCGTGCCCAATTTGTCTCGATTTCTGAGCCCACTTGAAGCTAAAACAATACTGTACGGATGCATACTGTTTTTTACAGATTCCGTACGGACTATACAGATTCCCGTACCGTTGTACGGGTTGTCAGGAAGTTTTTTTTTTGCTCAAAAAACAACCCTCGAACTGTGTGCAGCTCACAACAATAAGTGTTGTTCGAACTGTACATTCTGCTATCTTCTATGCCTTGATTTCCGTGCCCAACTTTGCGCAGAAATCACCCCTTTAGCTTGATGCAACAAATTTCTCTTTCAGAATTTTTCTCCAGCTCTCAGCGTCCTTTCTCCAATTTGCTCATGAAGAATAAATGAATGCAATCTCTCTTTTCTTTTCCCTCTTTTGTTTCCCTAAATGACTTTTGGGCAACCCTAAGACCTAATGGCTCAGATTCATTTAGATCAAGGGATGAGAATAAATGTGCATTTAATTCTCATTTTTTATTTTTTAACTCACCCATTAAATAAAGTACCCACATTGTACTTTATGTCGAAAGTCACTTTTCACTTTATAATTTAATATTGACTTTACCACTTATAAAGTCATTTTCACTTTATAATGTAATATTGACTTTACCACTTATAAAGTCACTTTCACTTTGTCTCATCTCCTGATCAAATAGGCCAGGAATAACTTGCGAAGCCAAATGGCCTCACAACTAGCCTGGCTAGCGGCCAATTACTCAGCCTCATAAGAGCTCAATGCAACTGACTTTTGCTTTCGACTGAACCACGACACAACTGCCGAACCCAATCCGAAGCAACACCCTGAAGTGCTTTTCCAGTCAGAAGCAATCCCTGCCCAATCTGAATCTGTGTAACCTGCCAACCTTACTTCATCTCCCCGCCTATAGTCTAGACCATAATCAACAGTCCCCCGCACGTAGCGAAGAATGTGGTTTGCAGCTACCCAGTGCACCCTCCTGGGCTCAACCATGAACTGGCTAAGTGTGTTCATTGCAAAGCATATATTTGGCCTAGTGTTGACCAGATTCATCAAGGACCCAATAAGCTGCCTATACAATATGGGATCCACCAAACTAGAATCTGAAGCATGAAGCTTCTTCTAGTTGGTGATCATAGGTGTAGACATGGGTCTACAGTTTGACATGTGAAATCTGCTCAACACATCCACAACATACTGCTCTTGCCCCAGAAAGATATGCCCTCCTCCTGCCACACCTCAAGCCCCAAAAAGTAATTCATCAGCCCAATGTCCTTCATCTCAAACTCCGTAGTAAGATCCTCCTTGCAACCACTAATCAGTCTCTCTGCCCTAGTAATGAACAAGTCATTGAATGAGCAGATCATCCCCTACAAGAATGTAGTATAGGTTTGGATCTGCATCAGTCTTCATGAAACCCATCTGCTGCAAGTAAGTATCAATCCTTGAATACCAAGCTCTCGGAGCTTGCTTAAGTCTATAGAGTGCTCGCCTCAACCGACATACATGGGTCTCTCGCCCAAATACCTCAAAGCCCTGTGGTTGCTCAACATACACCTCCTTCTCTATAACTCTGTTCAGAAATGCGGTCTTCACATCCATCTGATGGATTTGGCAACCCATTTCTGCAACAATAGAAATAAGGGACCAGATAGAAGTGTACCGAGCTACGGGAGCGAAGGTCTCATCATAGTCAACTCCCTCTATTTGTGAGAACCCTCTAGCCACAAACCTTGCCTTGAACTTCCCAATGCTGCCATTCGCAACATGCTTGATCTTGTAGAGCCACCTAGAAGTCACAACTGACTTGCCCTCAGGCCTAGGCACCACCTCCCAGACATTTTTCTTAATGATAGAGGCATACTCCTCCACCATAGCCTCTCTCCATACCTCCTGGCTGGTAGCCTCCTCATAGCTAGTAGGCTCAGAGTCAACAATTTTGGTAGCCTTAGCTACATAAGTGCAAAACCGCTCATGTGGCACACTCTCCCTGTTCATTCAGGTGGCACAATCTCCCTGTTCACCCTCTTCGAAGGACCAACATACTCTGCTTCCTTCAAGGTGTCTTGAAGCCACTTGGGCCTCCTCTTCCCTGAAGAAGCTTCCCCATAGGGAACCTCATCCACTGCCCCCAAGTCTAGTGAACTTGAAGGTTTGCCAACTGACCCTGGTGTGCTTGTACCAACACCTATCCTCGAAGAACCTGTGCCTATGTTAGTCGAAGTGCCATGTGAACTCTATACCAGTGGACTCCCTAGAGAAGTGCTCGGTGAACTCGCCATTGGTGCCCCAGATGTCATTGATACTTAAGTACATCATGTACCAGTCGATTTAGAACCCTGAGGTCCTGCTCCTTGTATCTGACCTCCTTGCGGAGGAAAAGTCTGTGACTCTCTCTCACCATACTCCCGTGATCTCCGATAGGCCCTCTCCTCCTTGAACTTCACATCCCTCCTAATCACCCCTCTCCGTTTAGAAGGAATGAAGATCCGATAGGCCTTCGACGTCTCGCTGTAACCCATAAAGATACCCTTCTCTGCCATGGATTCCAGCTTCGTCCTCTGCTTCTTGGGGATATAAGAATATGTGAGACATCCAAAGATATGAAGATGTCCCACATGAGGCTTCTCTCTAGCGAAGGCCTCCTCCAGAGTCATATTCCCCAATACTCTATGAGGACTCCTGTTCTGAAGATGAACAACAGTATTGCAGGTCTCAGCCCACAAAAACAAGGGCGACCCCTGATCATGAATCATCGCTCTAGTAGCCCCAACAATAGCTCTGTTCTTCCTTTCAGACACCCCATTCTGTTGGGGGTTGCAAGGAACCGTGAACTCTCTCCTGATGCCCTCCTGTGCACAGAAGTCAAAAAACCCACCACCGGTTTACTTACTACCATTGTCTGGTCTCAAGACCTAAATCTTCCTACTTGTCTGCTTTTCCAAAAGAGCTTTGAACTCTTTAAAGCAATTGAAGACCTCATCCTTGGTCTTCAGAAAATATATCCAAGTCCTCCTAGAGTAGTCATCAATGAATATAACATAAGACTCATGACCACCCAAGGACACATGAGACATACGATCACTAACATTAGTATGAATCAAGTCTAGTATACATGTACATCTGCTGTCACTCGTTGGAAATGGTAACTTGGTGTACTTGCCCAAAGCACACCCTCTGCAGACCTCATAATGCTCGACACTGAAATCAAGAACTCTAGTAGTGATCTCCCTCAGAACTCCAAAAGCTCCATGATGCATATGCGCCATCCTCCGGTGCCATAACTCGCACAAGTCTCTACTGCTGGTGGTACTAGTGTGAGTGCTACCAGATGTGCTATTCATCAATGCTCTTGCCGACTGGAAATTGAACCTGTATAGTTTCCCATAGCGTACTCCAATCACTTTGGCCGAAGTGATGGAAGCTCCCCTGGGATGCATCAATACCTGCCCTCTTGAGAAGGTGATGTCATACTCCTTCTCCTCCATAGCAGACACTGAAATCAAGTTCTTCTTCATCCCCGGAACATACAAAACATCCATGACCTTCAATGGAGGCAAAGCCTCCCTGTTAAAGGTCACAGTCCCCACACCAATAGCTCTCACAGTGCGATCATCTCCTAGTACAAGCTCAATATCAAGTGCCCTCTTTGCAAGTTCTGAAAATAACTCCCATGCACCTGTCATATGGCAGGAAGCCTCGCTGTCTATGTACCACACATCGGATGATGTACTCCTACCAGATGTAGAAGTAATAAATGCAGTCACTATCAAACTGTGAAGCAAACTACTCCACCTTTGTTGAAGCTGCAGTACCCTTCTTCCCCTTGTTTTTCCTCTCAGGACACGTAGCAGCATAGTGTCCCATCTTCTGACATGCCCAACATTTGACTTTGGACATATCCGTATCTTTCTTCTTCTTCTTCTCCTTTCCCTTAGCCCCATCTGATGAGGCCCCTTTCTTGGCCTTCCCTTTGTTCTTCCCCTTGGCTGTCAAGGCTACATCCTCCTCATCTGCTATCTTCACCCCACCACTGCTAGTCTTCCGTATCTCATGCTGCACACAATCATCCCAGAATCTGTCCCAATTGGGAAGATTCTCCCTAGAGATAACGGTATCTCCAAAGACCTCCCAAGACATAGGGAGTCTTGCTACCACTATCCTGACTAACTTTGTGGGTGCAACTACCTCACCAATAGCAGTCAAATCATCACGTACCTGTTTGACCCTGCCAAGATAATGAACTACAATTTCACCCTTTGTCATCTTGATGTTCTTGAATTGTTCTTTGAGTACTATCTTCTTGCTCTCATTGGTACTCTGATAGAGAGTGGTTAGAGCTGTCCACATCTGATATGCATATGTGTTTCCTCTCACTTGAGGAACCACGTGATCCTTCAGACTGTCCATCAAAATCCTTTTTGCCTTTGCATTATATTTTGTGAATTTAACAAGTTCATCTGCATCAATAGGAGGTACAACCTCTTGGTGCACTATGTCCCAAAATGCTGCCTCCTCAAACACTGTCTGAATTTTGTCCTTCCCAACGGCAAAGTTGGATATCCCATCCAGTCTGTCCTCTATCCTTAAGAACATGGCAATGACTGCTGTTCAAAATTTACAAAAACAAGAAAATGGAGAAA
Organism: Pinus albicaulis; assembly: GCA_034641835.2. Taxonomy (NCBI): domain Eukaryota; kingdom Viridiplantae; phylum Streptophyta; class Pinopsida; order Pinales; family Pinaceae; genus Pinus; species Pinus albicaulis. Next base: position 167,041,535 of record CM076569.1, read on the forward strand.
GGAACTTTCTAGCACACCTTGCTGTCCCAAATGTTCAGTTTGTGTGAAATTTCAGTTTGCTGTCCCAAAATATCAGTTTGCTATCCAAAAATTCAGTTTGCTGTCCAAACCACTGTTTGTTGTCCCAAACTATTGTCTCCTGTTCAAACTGGGATTTTCAGCCCGTATCTCTGATACCATGTTGAAATTTGATGGCTAAAAAAAGTTTCATGCAATCCCAACCCAGTTTTAATTTCACCTTATCACTCCCATTCAGTTAAATGCCCTCTCCAATAAACTTACATTCAACATATAAAACTTTGGAAATAAAATTTTGCATATTAAAACACATGGGACTGTCAACAAACGCTGAAAATAAATATGGACATAAACAGACTAGCAACACATAAAAAATACACACAGATTTTTGGTCAACTTAGACCCAAGTAAAACCCCTTCAATCTTCTCCGGGGAATCCTGTTAGAGAGCTCTTCAGATTTATTTATCCTTCAAGTTCAGGAAAAATACATTTGTAGACAAAACAAAACAACAAGATACAACTTATCTCTTCAGCCCTGAACCTCGATTTCCCTCTTTGCCTCGATTTCCGTGCCCACTTGAAGCTGAAAAAGTACTGTACAGATTCCATATAGACTGTACGGATTTTCGTGGCACTGTACATACTTTTTTTTTTGGAATATATATAGTTTTTTTTGTTCTTTTCTTATGCTAAAAAAACAACTCTCAAATTGCGTGCAACTCACAACATTAAATGTTGTTCGAACTGTACCTTGTGTTGTCTTCTATACCTTGATTTCCGTGCCCAGCTTTGCCCAGAAATCACTCCTTCAGCGTGCTGCAACAAATTTCTCTTTCAGAACTTTTCTCCAGCTCTCAGCCTCCTTTCTCCAATCTGCTCATGAAGAATGATTGAATGTAGTCTCTCTTTTCTTTTCCCTCTTTTGTTTCCCTAAATGACTTTTGGGCAACCCTAAGATCTAATGGCTCAGATTCATTTAGATCAAGGGATGAGAATAAATGTGCATTTGAGTCTCACTTTCTATTTTTTAACTCACCCATTAATTAAAGTACCCATATTGTACTTTATGTTTAAAGTCACTTTTCACTTTATAATTTAATATTGACTTTACCACTTAAGTAACTTTCATTTTATAATTTAATATTGAATTTACCACTTATAAAGTCACTTTCACTTTATGAAGTCACACTTTGGAAAAGAATTATTTTGGACACTTTTCCCTAGGTAGAGACTAAGCCATGGGAAACCACTTGTCCAAGGTACATTAAAAATCAATATCCAGTCCCACTGGTTGCTCCTGCTGTTGGACCAAAGGAGCTTCTTCTGATTGATTTTGATCACCTGCTGGCATCTCACGAGATCTCCTAAAAGCTTTTTCCCCCCACGGACTTCATGTCTTGTCTCACTAAAATCTTCCTATTGCTAGGATTGTAGATCCTGTATGGCTTTTGAGGTCTTGGTATACTCAACAAGAAACCCCTTCTCTGCAGTCTGATCCAATTTGGTATGTTTTTCATCTGGTATGTGGCAATAAGCAACGCTGCCAAATATCCTGAAGTGACTAAGTTTTGGCTTCTTCCCTGTGAAGACTCCTTCTGGCGTTTTCTTCCCCAATGCTCTATGAGGAGTCTTGTTTTGGATATATATTGTCATGTTACATGCCTCTGCCCATAAAAATCTGGGCAAATCCTTTTCAGACAACATAGCTTTTGCAACCCCAACTATGGTTATGTTTTTCTGTTTCACTACCCCATTCTGTTGTGGATTATATGGAGATGTCCATTCTCTTCTGATGCCTTCCTTAGCGCAAAAATCTGTGAAGTCTTTATCAATATATTCTCCACCATTATTTGAGCAAAGCACCTTGATCTTCTTCCTTGTCGCATTCTCCACGAGAGCTTTAAACTCTTTGAAACGATCAAAGACCTCGTCTTTGGTCTTCAAGACGTAGATCCAGGTTTTCCTGGAATGGTCATCAACAAAGGTGAGGAAGTATTCAACACCATTGAGAGATCTAGTGGACATGGGGCCACAAATATTTGAATATATAAGTCCTGACACCCCATCTGATCTGCTGTCACTTCTTGGAAATGCTGCCTTAGCATACTTCCCAAGTATGCATCCCCTGCACATGTCATCGTGTTTCGTGCCATGTTCTGGAACACCTGTTATTGTTTCTATGAGCATCTTGAGTGCTCCATGGTGTAGATGTCATCCTATTCTCATATGTCATAACTCATTCAGCTCCTTCCCACTGCTACTGTCACTGCCTATTAGTGCCATTGGAGAGTCGAGCTACAATCGATATAATCTGTTTCTTCGAACTCCAATATGTCTTACCTTCTTCCAACTTGGGTGTTTGACATACATTTTCTTCCCAACAAAGTGAATAACATACCCCTTATCTTGTAACTGGGATACTAAATTTAGGTTCATGCCTAAACCTGGTACATGCAATACATTTGTATCACTGATGCTTGCTCCTGACTCCCTCTGAAAATCTATGGTACCTCTCCCTACTAGAGTACATTTTGTCCTGTTTCCCATAGTAATATGGAAGTCCATCTGCTCCTTGTAGTTAGAGAAATGTTCTCTAACCCCTGTGACATGCGCTGAAGCTCCACTATCTATATACCAGACATCTTGTGAATTTGATCCTAACAAGCAAGCAAATTCATCCACCAACCTGGAAGACAAATTTGAAGCCTCTTGAATGTCAATTCTGGCCATGGTTATGCTGAAGAAATTTACAGTGTGCTTTCTCCTCTTTCACCCAATGCTGGTTTTTCTCTAGATACAGCTGCAAAAACCCTGTGCGTCCAACTAGAGATCTTCCCAACGAAATAACTAAGTTGCTCCCTCTGCCTCTGGAATTACTTGATCTGGAAGGATCGATTTTTTTTGTCTCTCTCTCTCAGAAAAATCAAACTTCCTCATGCGATTCGGCCTCTTGGCAAAAAGATTGCGCTACCCTTGGGAATTTCGGCCTGCTGCCCTTGCTGAACAACGATATTCTTCTCCTTCATTTCTAAGCTCTCAAGCTGATCAACTGTGCTCTAATACCATGTGAAAATTTTATTTATTGCAACAACTAGAAATTATTCTTCTAACTGTAAATTTAATTATGCAATTTATTTGCGACGACAAACAACAAATAAAATCACAACTGCAATTTTCACCATAAAAATACTGCGGAAAATATAATACTGAAAACTAAGAAATTCTAGCACACAAGAATTTTGACACAATTATTTTGGACAATTGTCCCCAGAAAAACCCAATGTGAGAAAACAGGTGCAGCAGATGAGGGTTTTATTATTATTCTTCGAAAATAATTTTGAGTACAATAATTTAGATGCTCAACTGGCAATCTAATCCGAGGAAAATACTGACAAAAGTATTGTGAGAATTTTATCTCACCCTAGAGCTATTTTCTGCCTCCGAAATTACCTCCCTAGCCTTTGTGCTGAGCCTCTTGCGTCACCCTCTACGTAGTGCTTACGCAGACCCTGTTTTCAGCCTTCCTTCCTTTGCCTCTTTCCGGAGCTGGAAAACTTCCTCCCAGAATGCCGCTACCCTCCTCTACCACCTGCTGCTCACCCTCTGGCTCTATCTTCTCTGCTGAATCACTGCTATTGAGAAAATCGAATTGTCTGGGTGACTGAGTATCTGCATTGGTGTGTTCTCCATCTACCCATCGACTTCTTCTTATGCTCCTTTGTTGGAGCACCAATGATTAAGATTAAAACATAATGGATGGTCCAGATTAATTCCCTGTTGATCTGTGTGAGTTTCTAGATGATTCTCACCTTATCTTAGTCAATATTGATTAATTGACCATATTCCCTAAGCTTAGACTTAGGAGATATTTAAAAAACAGTTAATAATCTAATTGAGACACTTCTAAGTGGGATTTCTACAAACAATTTCTGGGTTTTGGAGATCTCATGTATTCTAGCCTCTCCACAAAATTTCATGGCTAGAACACATCCGATGCTAGAAAAACTAACAATCTCTCCTATTGTTTGTGGATATGGGGTGGAAGCTAGAGCTCCCCTATGATGATTCTTCTTCTTTAGATCGAGACATCATTGTTCAACTGAGATGAAGGTCATGAAACTTGATCTGGGGACTAGTAGGATTTGGAAGATCTAATCGATCTCCCTCACCTTCGGTTGTGGATTCTTCTTCTATGAGATGAGATGAGACGAGAGGAGACATGATGCAGCTATAATGAGTCATCCAAGATGAGACTTTTGATGCAGATAGAAATACCTTCCTAGCTGATAGGGACAACTATGGGATGAATTTCCCAAAGACCCCAAATGAAAACCTTCGTGCCCCAAAAGAAGAATTCAAATTGGACAAAACTTAAAAGAAATTTTTGTTTTGTCACTCCTCTTATTATTTAATATCGTACAATTTGGTCAAGTAATTACTAAAGAAAAATATATATTATTAGAAAATTTGAATTTGTGGTGTTCCCTCCAAATAGTTAGAGTCGGCTCCACTCTTGGAGGATATATTTCTCCCATCGAAATATATGGCTCATTTGATAACACATACATTATCTGAGGCATATGGATCACATACATTATCTGAGGCTCACATTCAACATCAAAGGTTCACATATTTATCTCTGAGGGTCACACTAACTCGTATTTACATTTCTGAGGTTTGATATATATTCTGCTATGGCTATGGATCACTACATTCGTCTGAGGCTTGCATATGTTCTATGGTTTGTATATAATTTACTTTATATATATTATGTTGCTCACACAGTATGTCTCACATATCACCTTGACTTGCTACTCTTCATGGCTCATTATCTGAGTGGCTCGATCACCATGGTTCGCCATCCTTCGTATCACCGTGGCTTGTTGTTAGAGTAAGTATATTCTCTGTGGTTTTTATTTACAATGGCACACAAGGATCACATTATAATTACAGGGGCACACACTACTCTGCGACACACATTGTATGTAATAGTGGTTCGATTTATATACGTTCTATGGTTTGTATGTCTTTCCCTTAGGTTCACAATCTGTGTGATGATGCATGACAATGATTTGTGACCTCACAACAGTGATGTTTAAACAGTAGTGATGAATGGCCGTAATAGTAATATATGAGGTATAAAAGTAACATATATATAACAGTGATCTATACAATCGTGAGTCAATGATCTATACAACCGTGATACAATGACATATTCAATGGAAGAAACATCCCTAATAGACCTAACTAGTTAGGGTTTTGTTAATGTGTCCTAAACAATGACCATCTGGACACTAACTCTTCTGATACATTTGACAATAACCTTGCCCATGTTACATGATGTCTGACTTTGCTTATGTTACATGATGTCAGTGACCTTGCTTATGATATGTGATGACAATGAGATGATGAATGATGCATAACAGTGATCTTGATATGACAATATCCATGACGACAGTATGGCTGTGATAATGAGCTTGATGATAACATACTCTTGATGACAGTGATAACATGATGGATGACAGATGTGACAATCTCTTTATGACAAATGTGATATTGTATATGACAGTGAAATGATAACAACTCTCTTCGACTTGTTTCGTTCATTTGACAAACGAAGCTGTAAACTAGCCTGGGTTGGCCCTAGGAGGCCTAATGTGATTGATGTATCTCATTCTTATTATACTTTGTATCTCAAATGAACTTTGATGAATTAATAGAAGAAGAATCTGGTTGGGTTTTCCCTCTTGTGGGGTTTTCCCCTGGTCTCTAACCTAAATCCTAGTGTCTCTATTGTGCATGCTTTTCTTCTATTGTTCCTTACCATTCTGTTGGTTTGTTGATGTTATTGTTTACATATTTCCAATGATCATATGATGTTATAGGGTGAATGTAATGTGAAAATGTTGAAAAAGTTTATAAATGCAATCATCTACAACAGAGAACAATCTAGCCCTTAAAATTAACACAAAAAGGACTACTGTGCCTCAGAATGTGCACAAGATGCCACAGAAAATATGCTTCAGGGACCTGGATTCTTGGCCCTTTTCTTCAGACATCTTCCTTAGGGTCTCAACCCCCTTTGCCTCAGACATCTACCTCAAAAATTTGCACTGTTTCCACAAAGAGAACATCATATTGTTCCTCTGGTTTTCACATGGTTCCTTAGACTCTGTGTGCCCCAGACCCTTCGTTATTTGCCTCAGACTTACGTGTTATCTTGCCTCAGATTAAATCTGAAATTATGTCTTTGATGGAGATGAATTGGCTCTATTTATAGTGGTTTGTCCATGCGAAGGGGCATGTCTCTTAGGCAGGGTGATTTGTCACTTAGAGGGTCGACTTGGTCTTTGTAGATGTAAAATTTAAATTCAAAATTTTCATTTTCCCACTCTTTGATGAGCTTTATAATATATTTCTTTTGGATACAAAATAAATATTTTTCTTGCTAGCATAAAGAACATGCATCATATAATTTTCTTTTGCAAATACAATTCATATTTTTTTTAATAGTACAAATATTATGAAGACTGACCATAGCTACATTTTTCAACAGCTTTGACATAAATGATAATAAAAGTCCGCACGTGTGAGCCATGAGGCCTCCAAGGCTGACGTCATCCATAAAATGAGCTCCAAATGTCAAGCGTTGATGCTATAGGGTGCCATGTATGATGTAGTAGCATCTAAAAATCATCATTTGAGGGGTGGCCTTCAAATTTCCATCAATGTCTCTTAGTGGTCCCCAAACTCCATTTGGGGAACCACAAAGTGGTCTCCTAGGTCTCTAATTGTGAAAAAATGTCCAATGTTGAGGGCTTTCAACTACTACCAGGCCTTCCAAGTCTATGAAAGTGAGACCATCCTCATTTGGGCCCTGAATCAACTTCCATCCCTCATATGGTGCTTAGGCAAGCTCGGGGGTATGTTGGGTCTAGGTGTATCATCCTGAAGAATTATCAAATGTAGTGCAAAGTGGCAGAATGTCCTAGGTGTAGGAGGTTCCTAGGGTCATATGTGATGTGCTATTGTTGCTCGGAGACTCAAGGCTCTCAGCGCTTCACCTGTGGGTGAATATGCTTCTCTAATGGCCTGGGTACCTGTGGATAAGGTGCCTAGGGCATGGGTTGCTGAACTACCTAATGACATAAAGTCTACTAGAAGCAACCAGTCTTGAGGGGCAATAATTATTATTTCATATAAGTGAATAGAGCTTGAATGTAATAAGATATTTAATACATCAAATAGGGATTCCCTTGCAAAATTAAGGCTTTGAACTCACAATGGTTTTTTCCTCCCTAGGTAGGAGTGGCTAAAGGACAACCCAATTAGGTGTTTCCAGCCCCTAATGTGAAGTAACATTTCCTCAGTCCACCCTTCAATTGATAGGTGTTGGTGAATAATAATGATGGTACAGAGGGGAGAAGACTTCATGGCCAAGTGCCATGGTCAAAGGGACCAACGTGATGCGATCTGCATCCTGAGTGTATAGATGTGAGGAGGGAGCAATCGTTGATGCATGAGTTACCAACTCGGCATGTGTTTTTCCACCCGTCTTGTGCATCTTTTACTTTTGCTTGGTTTTTCGTTGTATTACTGCTCATAGCTCAAAGTGTTAGAGCGTGCTTTGAATGATGTATAACGATTGCATTACCTTTTAAGGATCAGTCCTTTCATTGCTCATCGGAGTTGGGATATGCAAGGGTTTCTTTTACGATGTAATAGAGCAACATGTGCCCAGGAATTAATTGATGGCCATAATGAGTGAGGTAGAGCTCATGCTAGGATTTTGCATACATGTTAATGTGTATGTTTCGACCATATTTTGCATTTTGATATTCTTTTTATTTTATTTTGTGGCCACGATATGATTTTTTCTTTTCTTTTAGCTGCATCAACCTCCCAAGGAAAAGTTTCAAGCCCTACCTAGGTATGTGGATGTATGGGTGCCAAATCCTAGAGAACCAATGGTCAGTTGAACCCAAAGAATGGATGTAAGGACATGCAATGTATGATGGAAAGTGGTAAGTATGGAATAGGGATAGATGAAACTACGTTATCTCATTCAGGGCTTCCCAAGTAGTGACCCTCATATACCCATGGGCCATTAAGAGAGGTCCCACTGGACTGGGATCGAAGATTAACCTCCCATTTAAGGCAAGAGAACAAGATCACAATCAAAACCCATCCTTCTTCCAGTTCAACCCATAATCCATATCACATGCCCAAATACAAACAAGCATAAACACCCGATTGCAAAATGAATAGAGTACCTTTTGATCGAAGCCCACCTTCATCCATGTGCTCATGTTGGATGGGTGAAAGCATATAACTGATGCAAGTGGAGGAGATATGGTGGCATGTCATCGACTAGTGGTGGTTGTTAGGGGCTACATGGATGGCTAGTTGGATGTGAAGAATGGGAGAAAATTTCTCCTATAAGGTTACCCATTTTCGTGGGCAACAATGCCCTTTTAGGGCTCAAAATGCTCCAGAGGTGCAAATGAAGGGTTAGATGAGTCGCCTAACATCATGATCAACCTCAATTTGAGGAAGGGTCCTCAAATCAAGCTTCAAAGCGTCTCCATGTGTCCAAAAGCCAGCTCTGTGTGCCTTGTGTCATCTCTATGGGTGCCATCTAGACAACATGGTGTACTCTTTGTCCAACGTTGGGGCTCCATCAAGTACAGAAAGCCCTCCTCAATCATCCTGGGGGATAACCATCCTCATCTGGGCTTTGGATCAAGGTATGCACATCAAGTAGTGCCAAGGCCAACCTCGAGGCATGCTGGGTCCACTGGTACATACTGAATAATCCTCAACGTGAAGTAAGATGAGCTCACTGTTTTGGCATTTGAGGGTGCTTTGGGCCCTAGGGTGTTCATCAACTGCCAAGATCATTTAATTGCCCAACGCTTTGTTGTATAAGGGCAACGCTGCATCTGCAAGGTCACCATGCACTCTAAGAGTGTAGTATGGCATGGGAATCATGTGGAGTAGGTGTGAAATAAACTGCCCTCAAGGCCTCAGCTGGTCTATGCAAACCACTTGGAAAAACCATTTCAAACTCAAATGAAAGCAACAATTCATTAGAGATAATAACCATAGATGCATCTACCTAAACCATACTTAAGCAGAGTAAAACTTCAAACTGGGATCACCTTGGAATATCCAACTAGAGCAAGTCTCATAAAATTGGTCCCTACCTTTTTAGAGGTGGCTAGGTTATCAACCCTATTAGGTGCTTCTAGCCCCTAAGGGGAGGTGGCATTTCAAAGGTCAACCCCTCAATCCATAGGTGTTAGTGGGAATAGGTGGCAACAGGGGGGAATGACTTCATAGCCAAGTACCATGGTCAGGGGACGAGATAATGAAGGTCCACACCCTAAGTGTATAGATGTAAGGGAGGGAGCAATCATGGAGGAATGAGTTTCCCCTTTCCTTGGCAAGTGTTTTCCACCCCTCTAGTGCGACTTTTACTTCTTTTTTGATAATTTTTTTATGTAGTGCATAGCTCAAGGATCAAAGCTTTCTCTTTATGATATAGCATTTGTTTTACCCATTAAAATGAGTCAATTCCTCACTTATCAGGTTTGGGACATGCAAGGGTTCCTTGTCGAGATGTAGCATCAAGTGCTTAGGAATCGGGTGATGGCTAATGACTTCAAAAATTCAGCCATAAAGAATAGTAGAACAGTAGAGATCACAATACACAAAAAAAGACAATATTTACCTTGGGAAAACCCACCAAGGGGAAAAACCTAGCAACCTTTTTCAATAGAGAAATTGTTCTTGTTCAATGGCAGACACACCTAGACCTATGGTCAAACTTGGTCTTCCCCTCCAAGTCAAGTCACCCAATCCGATCCAACAACTCGTTTTGCCTATCTGACCCAGAATTTTGACCCTCCTGCAATTGCTTGTTGCCCCATAAATTTCGGCCCTATAGTAGCTGCCCAATTGCCTAGGAAATTTTGGCCCCTTGTGACAAAATGCCTAGAAAAATGCCAACCACAGAGATACTCCAATCCACATGTTTGAGTTGCAAGAGAGAGAGCAGAGAGATTTTGACCTTTTTTGTCCTATTTCATCCTTCTTGTCCTTCGCTAGCTTCCCAAAAACTGTCTTTTTGTGTGAGAGATCTGTTGAGAATTTGGAGGGCCGGTGATTAATTCAAATTCTCTTCTTGATAATTACTTGTGAGCTTACTTGAGTTACTTATGTCTTCTCTTCTTTAGTTTAGTTAGTCTTTCATCAAGTCAATTATCAAAATGCACAAGACACAAAAATTAGGCTCTTAGAGCTAGGGCAAAACCTCTCCCTCTTGGAGAGGAAAACCCACGAGAAATTCTTCTTATAGATCTTCAAATGACTTAGACCCTTGACTTATGAAAGCCTCCAAGACCTTGTCACTACTTCTAAGTCTTCTTTCAGCACTTATCCTTTCTTTTCTTCATCAATCTGTACTAACCTAATCCTGTCGTAGGTTGCAGGTGTCTATTAGTAGGTTTGACCGTATCTTTTCTTCAGATTTGACAACAACATTCATCACAATGATCCTCATACATTGTTTTCAAGAGAATCCGCAATCCTGATCTGAATATATATATATATATATATATATATATATATATATATATATCATAATTGACCTCTTCTTGAAGTCCGCACTGAAACCAATTCTTGAGACCACATTTGATCGTAGATGTATCTGTATCTTCCTCGGCATTTGATCACAGATAATCCACACTTCTTTCTCTGCATTTGATTATAGATAATCTGCATTTCTTCACTGCATAAATTACAGAGAGATCTGCATCCTTTTCTTCCCTTAATCAAACAATGTTTCTTCTTTTAAAGCCGCACTGTGGACCACTGTAAACAGCAGAGGAATCCGCACTTTCCTGACCCAGAACTGTCCGCAATTAACCTCTGTAACGCCTCAGAAAAGATCTGTAATTTTCTTCTGTTTTGACCGCAGCTGCAATGTACTAATCCGCACTTTTAAACCACTGTGAAACCACAGAAGAATCCACAATTTTTCCTCAGGAAATACACAATTTTTCTGTGGAAATTACAGAGCTAAATCCACAATTCATCACTGTTTTCTGTGCAGTTTAGTAGGGTATATATAGTGTTTGCACCTATAATTGAGCCGACCTGTCAAAGGATAATATAGCCAACCTGATATATGTCTATGGAGCCGACTTGTAGGGCACATCTTCCAGCGTTGATAGGGCTGTCTAGAGCCTTTCTTTCACGGTTTCTTTGGCAAGGTCTTGGAGCATTTCTCTGGACTAGATCCTTCATATATATGACACTTAATTATATTTATACCTAGAAGACAAAACTCTAATAGACATCAAGAAGAAGTCTATTAACCTATAATAAAATCTTGCTCATGAAACCCATGAAGCAAGTACACTAAGAACACATTTCATTATCTTTGACATCTTCTTTACATATATACATAATTACATAGTCAACATGAAGACCGACCTAGTTACACTTTTCAACAAGATCGAATGCCCAAATGGAGGAGGTCGAACTGCCTTTATATAGTAGTTTGTCTTGGCTGAATGGGTGTGTCTCCTACCAGGGCTGACTTGACTTGGAGGGAAGCAAACTTGTCATTTTTTGGAGCCAAAAATTACATGTCAAAAATTCAATTTTTCTTCTTTAAAATGTTGCAATGGAACTTTGACTCAAAATTATTTTTCTTTAGGCTCTTGCTTTTAAAATATGCTTTTCAATGATAAATACATCAAGTGACCAAACATACATTATGAAGACCGACCATAGTCACAAAATCAATAGTCTCGATGGTAATAGGTATTCACAAGGTCAAGGCCCGAGAGAAGGGGTTTCTTACAATGATATTTAATTAATCCAAGACTCATGAAATCCTCAAGAAAGTCCTCAAGTTGAGGGAGAAGAAGCTAGGCTTTCCTTCTTAGATCAACACTTAGGGCAAGAGATTTTATGGATGAAATTTGAGCGGATGCCCGCCAAATTGATAGGTTATATAGCCTACACCTATACCTTTATTTTTAGGCTCTCAAATCACCAAAAAACCTCCTCCCTAAAATTTTTCCCCAAACCCTAGATTTTCACTCTAGCCTTAAAAAGACCAAATTTGAGAAGAGGAAATTATGGATAAAATTGAAGGTTGATCACCAAAGACTTGGACTAGTGACTTGTCCTTTGGGCCTATGGAGTCAGGGATGCTCTAGATAAGCCTAATTTGTTTCTAAGGAGGCTGAAATTTGATGCCCTGGGTACCAAAATTCCAACATTTATCCACTTAATGATAATGATGGAGAGTTATAGGAATTCCTCCTTCCTCCACTAGGAACATTCATTACATGTTATACTTGTGAGTAACATGCAATTCTCAAGTAAATAGCTTTCAAAATTAATTTTCAACAAATTAGGGCACAAACAAGCATAATCTAGAAGCAACAATTCCATACATTAGACAAATTTAAAATGATAATCTTCAACAATAGGCACTTACTAGATAACACGAATAAAAAACCTCTTTGTGTGAATGGTAAGTTTACTTTTTATGTGGAGAAAATTAACCGAGACAAACACATCCATTGTAGGACAGTAAGTGTAAATTGTATATTATATAAAGAATTAATGATAAGATGATTACAAATGAGAATGAGGGCCTGCTTATATACCTTAGGCAAGTACCCTTTCACGAATGGCTATGTCTCTAAGACATGCCTCTTCATCACTAACTAACTAATCACTAGTTAATGAGTTATTATTTATTATTACATTTACATTTATATTCATTATTATTTTATTATGAATTATATTCATAACATAGCCTCTCCCTTCAAAAAGCTTTGTCCTCAAAGCTTACTTAAGAACATCTTCTCATCTCTGTACTTTCATCTTTGTCGATTCAAGACGATATGATACTCCGAGTGATAGACAAAACTGTCGTACTGAGAATGGATCAGACCATCCTAAATTGATCTTCTGGGGTATCTTCTGATCTTTGGAGATGTGTGGTGAATAGTTATCGTATGACTGGATTCTGCATGCTTCAGTGTCCCTAGGAACATAAATTTGTTGTTTATTTTCTGAGTGATACTGGTACGTAACTTGATTAGAAAGGCTGCTCTTGTGATTTGAATGTCAATACATAGCTCCTTTGGTTTGGTTTTCCCTTATCACGTTAGTGGTTGATTCTTGATTTCCTTCAGGCGCTGTTGTTGTTGAGTGGGTGACTGAATCATCAGTTGGAATGTCCAACATTTGAACTACAACTTCTGCATATGTTTTAACCTCTCTAGATTCTTCTTCTTCCTTATTTGTGATATTGACTGGATCAATATTAATCCCTTTGTCTTCAACTTGAACTGAAATGACTAATGACGTCAATACTTCACTTTGAAGTTGTTCTAGCTTGTCATTCAGCGATTTCTTGTCATTTTTAAGTTTCTTTATTTGTGTAAGTAGGTTTTGGTTATGATTCCTTAAACGTATAAGTTCATCATTTTTTGAATTGTTGATTTTATTCTTAGTAGCTTCATCATCTTTTAAACTTTTGATTTGTTCTAATAATGTTTGATTAAGACTCTTAAAACATACATTTTCTTCTTCTTCTTCTAATAAACACTTCTTCAGTTCCTTCTTTGATGCTTTAGCTTTCTTGACTTCACTTTTGATTTGTTCTAATAATGTCTGGTTAAGACTCTTAAAACGTACATTTTCTTCTTCTTGTTCTAATAAACGCTTCTTCAGTGCCTTCTTTGATGCTTTAGCTTTCTTGACTTGTTCGAGAAGTTTTTCTTGGTGATCTCTGAATCACGAAACTTCTTTGTCTTTGCTGGAGATGAACTCTTCAACCTCTTTTTGCTTCCTTGATATAGTTTATTTGTTATCTTTGAACATCAAGTCTCAAATATCCTTAAAGTCTTCTGATGCAAACATTAACGATTTTGACTCCATTGTCATGTATTGAAATGTGATCATCTTCCCCTTATAAGGAAATGTCAAAACTCGTTTCTCTATGTTTAACATGAATGAACCCAAATCCTTAAACCAGGGTTGACCGGGTATGGCGTCAACCTCTGTATAATCCATCTTTACAACAAGAAATTGAGATATGTACTCATAATGATTTACTGTCACTTGTAAATCACTAATTGTATATTCTTTTTGGTCAAAAACATTTTTCCTTACCCCAATGCTTGGCTCTGGAATTAATAGCTTATTTGCCAAGTTGATGTTGATATAATTTTTATCGTTGTTTGTGCTGATAGTGATGTTAATTTTCTTCCTTGCATACTTCTGTTTAATGTAATTACTCCGTGATTTGTAATTGAAAACCCATTATAAGAAAACCCTTCTTCCTTTGACAGTTTAGACTTGAGCTCCATTATCTCCATCATTTTTTTTTCCATGATTGATCCCATTTTTGTTTTGTCGAGTTGACTTTAAGTATTATGTAATTGTTTTTTTTTAAACCTTACTTATCCTTAATATTAATTGCCTTGATAATTCCTTAAAATACTTACTTTATATAACCTTCCTTTAGTGATGAGTTCTTTGACTAAGTAAATTCTAGTTTGTTTGTTTTTTTTAGTAATTTTTTTTTTTTTTAACTCGTTTTTTTTAAAAGTTACTACCCTAGTGAAACGTGGCTATTCACCTCTCTGGGGTATAATATAAAATATATGTCCTTTTATGTGTATTTGACTTGGTTAATTTTCTCCACGTAAAAAGTAAACTTACCATTCACACAAAGAGGTTTTTTACTCCTTTTATTCTTATTTTACCTTGAAAATACCATGGGCAATTACCATGGGTTTGTAAACCGCGAGTTTGTAAACCACTTAAAGAAGAATAAAAATAATCTTATCTACTCTTCCTTCTCTTACATATAGTTTTTTTATCATGCACTTTTTATACCATTTTTTATTTTTATTTTCTTTTAAATCTTTTTTTTTTCCTTTTAATTTATTTCTCCTTTTTTTAGACTTTCCTCCTCTCTTTTATTTTATTTTATTTTTTTAAATTTTAATGGCCAAAGGCCTAGCAAAATGGAGAAACTCCAAAATTTAGTGTAGCGAATGCTTCAATTATCTTCGAAATATAGTGTAGCGAATGCTTCAATTGTGATGCAACAAGGTTGACGAAGAGTTGATGACCAAAGGCCAAATCATACGTAGCTCTGATACCAATGTCGCGACCAATAGTCGAATACGCAGCGGAAATATTAAAATACTTCGTAGACAAACACATCCATGGTAGGACAGTAAGTGTAAATTGTATATTATATAAATAATTAATGATAGGATGATTACAAATGAAAATGAGGGCCTGCTTATATGCCCTAGGCAGGTGCCCTTTCATGAATGGCTATGTCTCTAATACATGCCTCTTCATCACTAACTAACTAATCATTAGTTAATGAGTTATTATTTATTATTACATTTAGATTTATTATTATTTTATTATGAAGTATATTCATAACATATATCCATCTAGTGTTGCACGATCCTTCCCCACCCAAGGATCCAAGGTCGGAACTGCGTCCCATACTGATCCTTGGGTGATCCTCCGACGGAACCGCGGATCCGAAAATCATATCCTCGATTCCACCGTTTTGAGGCGATTCTTGGAAATCTAGAACCACACAACCCCGATCCATAGTGCTGGATTCCTGATTCGCGAATCCAGAAAAGGATCCGTTGGCGATCCATGGAGGTTTGGGCACAGATCCACATGGATCCAAAGGGAGATGGGCAGTTCCACGGGGTTTTAAATTGTTTAAAAAAAAATTCTTTGACTTAAGTTGGGATGGGGCTTCCCGGACACTCCCAAGGTGCTCCCTTGATGCTCCTTAGATGCTTCCTAGATATGGTAATGTTAAATTTTTAAAGTAAAAAAGACATTCTCCTTTTTTTCATGCTTTTACTTAAATTTTTAACATTACCATGAAATGACTCAGGATGTTTGAGAGTGGTTCTAGCCCCATCAAGCTTCATATGGAGAAAATACAATTTCATATCCTATTCAAAATTCAACAGACTTAACAATTTTAAGGAATTCAGGATCAATGAAATTGTGGCTTTTCATTAGGTTATATCATGTATGAGGGTATGTGATTGGCATTTAATCAAGAGCACCAAGTCCTCTATGTGCTCATGTACCCTAGTGTTGGTGGTGTTAATTGTTGAACTCCTTTGTCATGGCCTTAGCAAAAAATTACCTTTCAATCAAGTCAAAATCATTGATCAAGCACGTTAAGCTTTTTCCACTATATTTTAAGGCTTGGATTAGGTAGTTTGATTAAAATTGGGAAATGTTGACTAATATCCCTGGACAATCGAGGTAGAGGCAAAGGCGAGACAAGAAGAGAAGAATCTAGATTCTAGATGGTTGATGCTCGAATAATTAACCATTGATGTACAATAGATGCCATATCTATCTTGATTTGTATACTAATATTCATGTTTTCTTATCTTCTACAACTAGTTTGGTATTTTGGATGTTTTTTTTAATATAAATGCAAAAAAAAAGTAAAAAATTATATATATATATATATATATATATATATATATATATAGAGAGAGAGAGAGAGAGAGAGAGAGAGAGAGAGAGAGAGAGAGAGAGAGAGAGAGAGTAGACGGTTCCAAGACGCTTTGCTTCCTTGATTTTTGGGAAATTACGCTTCCGCGTATCCGCTTCCAAAAAACGTCCCCGCTTCATCCCCGCTTCGTGCAACATTGTATCCATCTATTCACCAAAGAAATAGTTCCAAAGACAATCCAAAATAGCTTCCAAACATTAAAATTCATTCCAAGAATCTCCAATAGCTACAGAGAAACGAGTGCGAGTTCCATCAAGAGGTCTGAGTTTTCCAAGTGTGATGATGAGAGAGATCAAATGAGATCTCTCTAATTTATGTGTTCAATGATCTTTAATTTTAGCATATGAGCCCCTCAAACAATAAAATAATGGGCAAATACTAAGTGTTTGTTGGAAAATCAGAAAGGCAAACAGATTTTCCTTATGTTGATAATTACTTGTGATATTCTTATGTTCTTATTAACTTTCTTGTGTTCTTTTATCTTAGTTCATCAAGCAATTACCAAAATCATAGCATGAAGATCAAAGACATCAGATGTAGGCAGACAACTAGGGAAAAACCCCTATCTAGGGGAAAACCCAGTCAACATCTATTCCTTCAATAGTTTCACGAGATAATCCAAGACTCTTTGAACTAGACACAGACTTCCTCCAATCACTAAGTCATCCCTTCCCTACTTTTGCAGATGATGACCTTCTAGCAACAACTTCGACCTAGAAATTAGACCTTGCAGCAACAAAACTTCGACCTAATAGTAACAACAAATCTTCGACCTAGAAGCTGCAGAGACTTCGACCTTGAAGCAACAACAAAATCTCGACCTTGAAGCAACAACACTTCGACCTAGAAGCAACAATAAAACTTCGACCTAAAAGTAGAAGAAACTTCGACCTTGATGTAAGAACAAAAACTTTGATTTTGATGCAACAACAAAGACTCAACCTTCCAACAGTAGCCTAGTAACTTCACTTGTGTGGGAGATATATTCCCCAGAAACTTTGATCTTGTAATTCTTCTCCTTCTCCTGCAATTTCGTACTTTTCTACTTCTCCTGTTTGTATATCGAACTTGTGATTATGATCTTCCAAATGAATCAAACTGCCCTTATTTATAACCTCTTCTATGGGTCGAATTACCCAGATGTAGGCCGACTAGATCAGGTGAGGGCCGACTTGGTCTGGAGGTGACAAATGACCCATTTTACTCAGTAATAATTCTTTGTATATGATTCAAAAGCCTAAGAAGGGTCTCATAAAATGGACAATGACTCTAGTGACTCTAGATAAAACCAGTCCTCAATGGGGACTTTGACCTAAAATGATGACGCAAGCATGAAACCCATGCTTTAATAAGACATGATAATGATAAAAATTTCTTTTCTTTCTTTTGATATATACATTTCATTATGACTCATACAATTATGAAGACCGAACCTAGTTACATTCTTCAATATTAAGGTCGCAAACCTCATAATGTAATCACCCACAATAGGGTTGAAACGCTGACATCATGCATTCACAGGCCTCTTGTGGGCATGCGTTGAGCTCGTCTAGTGCCAAATTGAATGTAGAGGGCTCAAAAGATCATCATCTGGGGGTCGGCCCCTAAATCTCCATGCAAATCATCTTGTGAACCCTAGTTTTGTGTTTGGGGCACAAAAGGGGTTTCATGGATTTCTTGGTGTTAGAATAGCTTGATTCTGCTCCAATGTTGATGGCTCCGAGAATGGTGCTAGCCCTCCCATGTCTCAAAGGGGTGAGACCAAGGTTACTTGGGAGCGGGAGAGGGAGCACCATTTTCAAAAGCTCTCGGTCCAAGAGTGTTTCGAGGAGCATTTTTTTTTAGAATATATATATTTTTTGTATTTTTTTATATTTTGATGCATATATGTGAACAAAAGCATGTAGAATGATGAATTAGACATAAAAAACATAAAAACATAGATTGAACCATATAACATCAATCATCAAGAAGTTATAATTTTCATCAACCACGTCCACAAGTTAGAAACATACAACATATTGACTCTTAAGTCTCATGATTCATCAATCTTAAAGTTTCAAGCTTTCAAAATTCAATATATAATATTTATCATCATTGATTCATTGATCACCATAGTTGTACTTGTAAGCTAAGTGTAACCATTACAAGAAAGAATATTTAACATGAAATGAAATATGATGAAATGAAACGAAATGAAACAACTTTCAACTTTCATGAAGAATCATATTCATAATTCATAATGACTTATAAACTTATAACTGCCAACTTCAAAGTTTCAAACTTCAAACTTAAATTGTCATATATTGTTTACAAAAAATATCTTCCATTAAATATGAAAGAGTCAAGTTTCAACGGTTATAAAAAGTTAAAAACTACTAGAAAATAGAAAAGACTAGTAACTGTAAATCTATTTGATCTATCGCTTGGCCTCTTGCCACGAGAAATGTCTAATTTTTTAGCAACTTGTGGTAATGGTGGCCTTCCAGCAGTCTCCTCGCGGGAAGTACCACGACCATAACTAGAAGGCCCCTGCCCTCCACGTGAGGATGTAGGTGGAGGTTGCGTCAGCAAAGGAACAATAGTTGGAACTTGAACACTGGCACTGGCACTAGCATTACTACCGGATGGTGGGTGTGGCGATGGCATGGCTGTTGTTGCTTCATCCTCATCTCTCAAAAGTTCTGCTTCCAATTCTTCCAGATGTATAGTGTCATCCTCCAAATTATCGTCCTTTGGGTTGTTATCCTAAACTTTATATGACAGATCCTCATAAGTCTGATCACAATAATGACTCAACAACCTCAAGTTGTAGTGCACATAAACCAAGCTTTCTGCTCGATTTTCGTTGAGTCTGTTTCTTCTCACATTATGGATGAAGCTGTAGGTGTTCCAACACCTCTCTGCAAAAGTATTTACAACCCGTGAGAGAACTTTTTTTGCCAATTTTGGCAAAAGTTCCATGCCGCCATATGCTTCCCACCATGTGAGAGCATCAAATCTGTCTCTATCTTCCATTGCATGCAAAGAACCAAACAAACCAGTGCAACTAAAGTATCTACCTAATTGAAGGCGCAGATTAGCAGACTCCTCCCTGTTAGGGACCAACTTGTGTAATGCTTTCATGTATCCCTCTTGTACCTCTAGATCTGTATGAGGTTTGATCCTAACCCCACCCCCAGGTGTAGGTTGGCCCAACCAAGATGGAGAGTAGTATTTTGGCATAAGGATATACGCCAAAGCATGTAGTGGAACATTAAGTTTATTCCATCGTGCACACACACAGTTGTGAATCATTGAATACAAGTTGGGATCATTTTCCTTAACAACATCTTTTATTTGCCCCAACATGCTATCCATCTGCTCATACACCTCCCCAATCACTGGTTTATTTGTATCTGCAAAGTGAGTCATGCTATAAATGGGCTTGGTGAAGTTCAAAAGTTCCCTCACATGTGCCCAAAACAAAGGGTCAAGGGCGGTCTCCTCCACCAGTTCAAAACCTTGCCTGTCAATTGATTTTGTTGCCTTGTCCTTTAATACTTGCCAGTGTGGACTTGATACCATGGCTGCCAATGACTCTCTTACCTTCAAAAGGCGCCTGAAGGTGAGGTAATAGCTAGCAAATCTAGTCTTTGCAACCTTCAACAACTCCAATCTTGAGTGATTGCGGAAAAGCTCATGGGTATTGCTATGATTTGTAATAAATCTTATCATTTTTTTGCCTCTCTTGTACAAATCACCAAGCCATCTGTATTGAAGTTGGTTGTTTTTAATTATATCATGGATCAAAAGGTTCATTGTGTGAACCAAACAACCAGACCAAAATATGTTGGGGTATTTATCCTCAATAATTGCTCCCGCTACCTTACAATTAGCAGCATTATCACTGATGACTTGGATGACATTGTATGGTCCAATATGTTCAATTGTGTCAAGTAATGGTTCTGCAATGTTGATGTCGGTCTTGAACTTATCTGAATAATCATATGATGAAAGGAATATTGCACCACTAATAGACACAACAAAAACACTTATCAATGGCTTTCCTTTTACATTTGTCCATCCATCAGATAAATGGACACCCCATGTTCATTCCAAGAACTTGTCATTCTACTGAAAGAATGAGTTATTTTTGCTTTTTCATGATCAAGTCTCACGGTTCTAGCCTTGTCATACCCAGGGCTCTTGTATCCTTTGGGGGCATCATTAATGGCAGAAACCATTTCATGCCAATAAGGTGAGTGAATAACATTGAATGGTACCCCACATGCATAGAGAAATTGGAAATTTTTTGAATCCACATCACTCCTAGACCTTTCGTCAAGGAAATCTGATATGGTTCTATGCCTTAAAGAGATGTTTGGTCCAGGTGTGCCTGCATATCCACTGCCATGGGTGGAAGTTGGACTTCTTTGTCCATGATGTGATGGTGCATAAGATTCAATGAAACCCCTAGATCTTTTAGATTTGTATTGGGCTTCCTCCTCTTCCCTTATGTATTTGGCTCTATCTGTTGCTGACACTCTTACACAAGTTTTGATTCCTATATTTTTATCTCCATCCCATAGCCTTTTCCCACAAAGGTGCCTTTGGCACGGGTGTATGAACCTGTGTATTGTGTATTGCAATGGGGGCATAAAAATTTAGTGGTTCCACCCCCTTTCCCTGCTTCAGGCCTAGTAACACATTTCCACAATGGTGTTTAGTCAATTTTAGTTGGTGACACTGTGGTCTCATTATCTCCACTCTCCCCTTCCTTCTCACCTTGGTACTCCGCTTCAGGATTTTCATCATATCCATTATAACCTACTTCTTCATCCTCCTCTTCTGGAATAGGCCTCTTTCTTCTACTCTCCAACACCATAACAACAAAAAACAGAACCAACATGAAGAAAATGCCAAGCCATATAGCCATGATGTTTCAAAATTCAAATTTTCAAGTTTTTAACCTGCAAAACAATGGAGGAATGCCAAATGGCAATAGGAAAAAATGCAACATAGAAAAAAAAAATTCAATTTTTCATTTTTCAACAAATTAAAATGTGACATAGAAAAAAAAAATCATTTTTTAAAATTTTCAACAAATTAAAATGCAACATATAAAAAAAAAACATTTTTTCATTTTTCGACATATTAAAATGCAACATAGAAAAAAAAATCAAATGTTCATATTTGAACAAATTAAAAATGCACATAGAAAAAAAAATTAGATTAGACTCTCCTACCTCTTTGTCCTCCAAGCTCAAACCTCCAAGCTCCTTGCTCTCTCCTCTCCTCTCTTTCTCTTTCTTCTCTCCTCTCTTGCTCTCTTGCTCTCTCTTCAAAGTTGAAATAATAAGAATGAGGGAGGGAGGGCCTTTTATTTCTTCCCCTCCTCTTTGCCCCCCCCTTTCCCTCCAAAAATCTGCCCTCCTCCTCCTCCTCGGCGCACAGATGGCGTCAGCGTCATTTTGTCAGAAAGAGAGCAAAAATGTGGTTCTAGGAGCGCTCCCTGAAACACTCCCATTTTGGTAGGGAGCGTTTTTGCAGCGCAGGGAGCGCGCTCTCGATGCGCTCCCAAAATGCTCTCGCTTGGAGCACGAATTGGGAGCGGGTTTCAGAGGGGGGGGGGGGGGTGCTCCCCCGCAACCCTGGGTGAGACAAATCTCATCTAGGCCTCAGATCAACCACCAAACCATGTGTACACTATGAAGCTGACTGGGGCATGTTGGTCCAAGTGCATTATCTCATGAATAATGTGGGGCAAAGTGCAGACTGCTGAGGGTGTTATAGGTGCCCATGGAATGAAATGATGCTCTGCAAGTGGTAGGAGTCCCGTGGCTCTCAACGCTTCACCTGTAGGGTGTCATAATGTTCCTCTAGTGGACTTGGGCCCTTGTTAAGTTGCTTAGCACATGATGAAAACCACTTTTCAATTACACACAATGTTCAGTGTTTCATCCTCACCATTAAGTACAATTATTATTAGTGCATCAAAGTGAACCAAGCTTGTTAGTCAAGGGAAAATTGATACTTCATATAGGGCTTCCCTTCTAAAGTTCAGGATTTGAACACATAATGGTGTTACCTCCCTAGGTAGGAGTGGCTAATAGATGATCCTATTAGGTATTCTCAGTCCCTAAGGGGAATGACAAGTCCTTGGTACATCCTTTAATCAGTAGGTGGCATGTGAATAATGATGGAAAGGAGGGGGGATAAAAGGGGTCTTAGGGCCAAATGCCATGGTCAAAGTGGTAGCTATGATGAGGAAATCCACATCTTGGGCATATAGATGTGAGGATGGAGCAATTGTGTATGCATGAGTTACCCCAACCTTTGTTTTTCCACCCCTCTTATTGCCTTTTTTCCTTTTCTTGATTTTTCTTTGTATTATTGCTCAAAGCTCTAGGAAATGAAAGCATGCTATGTAATGACGTGTAACAGTGATTACCCCCTTGATGGGGGTAGTTCATCACCCACTAAAGGTTGGGACATGCAAGGGTTCTTTTTCAATGATGTGATAGGGCGACATTGGCCTTTAGAACCACGTGATGGCCATAATGATAAGGGGTAGAGTTCATGCTTGGATTTTTCCCACTTGCTAATATTAATGTCTCTACCATCCTTTGCATTTTCATGATTTTCTTTCTTTTATTTCTTGCTTGTGGCCATGATAGCTTTTTACTTTTCTTTTAGCTGCATCAACCTCCCATGGAAAATTTTCTAGGCCCAACAGAAATATGTGGACAAGGGAAGGGGGTATGCCATGACCCAGTGGACCCAGAGATGGGAGATAGAGTATAGGGCTCATAATGTACGAAGGGAAGTGATAAATATGGATTGGGAAAACCAGACCACGCTATCTCAATTGGGGTTTCCCAAGTATTGCCCTTTCTAAAGCTATGGGACATTGGCGAAGGTCCCACTGGACTATCATTGAAGATTAACCCCCCATTTAAGGTGAGGGAACAAAACCACGGTCAAAGCCCTTCGTTTTTCTAAGAATAATCCATGCCAATTGCCCAAATGAAAAACAAGCATAAGCACTCGATTGCACAATGAATAACATACCTTCTGGATCGAAGTGCCTATTACCACTCAAACTACCAGGGTTCCTAGGAGGGGATCCTGTAGGGAAACTACTAGGTCATGGGCAACAATGGAGCGATAGTCCACTGTCACCTCAGCGAAAGCTCCCTACTCTTTATGAACTTTCACCGATGGGATGAGACCTGGTATAGGGATCACGATAATGAATGGATCAATGATAGGATGATAGGTGACCCCAAAGGCCTATTCACAAGAGAGGCTCAAATATATGGCTTGCTAGCTTGGAAAGCAAGATGAAAGGCTCTCTTGGAAGGGCTAGGAGAATTTCAAGGGCTAGGGTTTTGGTATATGACTTGCCAAGGAGATTCCTAGACCTTAAAATCCTTGTGGAAACTTGGTTTCTAGATGGTCTTTGAAGAATTAGCTTTGATGATAAGTGGGACCACAGGAGACCAAGTGGACCCTAAATTAGGTCAAGGGGATAGAATTGATCAACTAAGGGTATGCTTGACCTAATTGAGGAGGAGAAAGCGATCAAAGGAGAAATATTCTTTGAACTTGATGCAATGTTCCCAATGAGGTCACTAGCCAAAGGAAACCAAGGGCAAGGATCTATCTCAGATCTAGGGCTTGAAATATCATAAGATCCCACAGTCAGAATTGCTTCAAATTTGGAGGGCACTTAGAAGACACACCAACGCAGTAGAGGGCAAGAGATCGAACTTTTTGGATGGGTGAATCGTGAGAAAAATGATGCCCTAGGTCACCTATAGAGGCTAGGCCTAGAAAGGAAGAGAGAAGGTGAGAAAATATGTTTTAGAGTGATCACCAGTGGAGGATCATTGCCTAATCCTTTGGGAGAAATGGAGTCAAGGAGATTCCAATGCTTGGGATGGATTCACTTAGACAAGGAGGCCTCTAGAACAATTTCGCATGGCAGTTAGGGCATGGGACAATTGCACAAGGTATTTACATTTAGATATGCAGTATGTGGTGACTTATCGTGATAAAATCTAGACAAAATATCTCTAGGAACATTTACTTATTCATACATGCCTGGGACATGATGCAACGCTATAAAAAAGACAAATTTCCACCCTTTCACATAAGAGAAGCAACAAATTTCAGCCTAGTATAGCGAAAATCCCCAACAACATGCATGTGCCGTAAAAAAATGACAAAATAGCATTAAAAGAGTACTTACATGTAAGAACAAGTATATCCAATCATCATCATATGCCAACAATGAAGCTCCAAGACAAAAATGAAGAAGATCCAAACATCAAAACTCATCCATCCATTCAATTTTGTCCTCCAAAAAGAATAGCTTAAATCTGACAAGAGAGAATGAATCAACTTATCATCTATTTATACAATGTCTAATGAATTCGATTTAGCTAATTTTGGCCTAATTTAGCCCCTAAAATAAAATAATGTGCAAAATAACACTAACATTTGGTGATAAGCCCACCAAATAGCTCAATAATACATGAATAAGCCTCTCAAAAGGGTCAAATGATCAACAAAGTGAGTCATTGGGCCTTTGAGGAGGCCTAATGAAGTCCAAATGGTGCCATGATGTAGAAATGGACTCCCACCCTAGTGGACAAGGGGTTGGCCCGTTGTTCTCCAAGCATGAACCTATGATGTTCCCAAGTTTGTGTGGGGGCACAAGGTCATCCTCATGGGTCTCTAAATGGATTAGAAGTGTCTGTAGACCATCGGTAAGGGCTGGAATGATGACATAAACCCTACCTCTACAGCAGGGAACAATCCTCTGGATCCTAGAACATCTGCCAAGTGTATGGTGCATCTATGGAGCTAGCTAGGCATCGCATCATCCTCATCCCAAGGGTAGAATATGGGCAATCAACGAACACTATTGGGGATCCATGAGGTAATCTCGGCTATGGTGGAGGCACATGGCTCTCAACGCTCACCCTACAAGTGCCAATGTGGCCCTCTGGAGGGCTAGGACCCTGTATAGGGAGACCCATGCCCAAATGGGAATCCACCTACAATCCTACATAAGATCAAATCGTCCCCTTGCCCTCCAATACAACAAATCATTAGAATAATCAAGTAAAAGAGTTTACAAGTCATGGAATCAATGGGGCACTTCATGGTGGCATGCCCTTCCATAGTGGGCTTTGGTATGCACAAGTGTCTCCAAGCTCTATTAGGGGTTAGCCAAGGACCCTATTAGGTGGTTTCACCCTCTAGAGGGGTTGACATGTCCATAGTACATCCCTCAAATGGTAGGTGCAATGTTGTAGGAAACGTCCCCCCCCCCCCCCCCGGCTCCAAGGCCCGAACCGCGTCCCGTACGGAACTGTACGGGATCCGTACCCGGAACTGCGGATCCGATTTTCGGAAACGCGGATCCCAAAAAAAATTGCGATTCCTGGTTTTTCGGATCCGTACGCTCGGATCCGCGATTCCGTACAGTGGATCCGCGGATCGTACGGCGGATCGCTGTACGGAACCGCCGCGATTCCGGGACGGATCCGTACGGATCGCGAACGGTTCCGTACAGTGCCGTACGGATCCGACTAATGTAGGTTAGAAAAATGATTTTTTTGATTTTTTTTTTAAATTTTGTCTTTGGTTGGGTTAGTAGGTGAGTTAGTGCTGAGTTAGGGATAGGAGGAAAAAAATATAAGCTCTCTTTTACCTCCTTAGATATTTCTTAGATGCTCCCTCTTGGTAATGTTAAATTCTTAAAGTAAAAGTCATCCTTTTACTTAAATTTTTAACATTACCATGAAATGACTCAGGATGTTTGAGAGTGGTTCCAGCCTGATCGGACTTCATATGGAGAAAATAGAATTTCATATCCTCTTCAAAATTCAGCAGACTTAACAGTTTTCAAGAATTCAGGATCAGTGGTATGGTGGCATGTCATTAGATTATATCATGTATGAGGGTATGTGATTAGCATTTAATCAAGAGCACCAAGCCCTATATGTACCCTAATGTTGGTGGTGTTAATTGTTGAACTCCTTTGTCATGTCATTAGCAGAAAATTACATTTCAATCAAGTCAAAATAATCGATCAAGCATGTTAAGTTCTTTCTACCATATTTTAAGGCTTGCATTAGGGTTTGATCAAAATTGGGCAATTTTGACTAATGTCCCTAGATAATCGAGGTAGAGGCAAAGGCTAGATAAGAGGAGAAGAATCTAGATTATAGATGGTTGATGCATCTATTCTAAATGATTGATGCTCAAATAATTAATCATTAATGTACAATGGATGTCATATCTATCTTGATTTATGTACAAATATGCATGCTTCCATATCTTCTACAATTAATTTGGTATTTTGGATATTTTTTTAATATAAATGCAAAAAAATAAAAATAAATAAATATATATATATATATAGTAGACGCTTCCGAGACGCTTTGCTTCCTAGATTTTTGGAAATGACGCTTCCGCGTCCCCGCTTCCAAAAAACGTCCCCGCTTCGTCCCCGCTTTGTGCAACGTTGGGTAGGTGGCAAACGATGTAATGATGGAACAAAGTGGGGATCAAGGAAAACATCCAAACCACATGTTTAGGAACCAAGGTATAGCTAAAATGAGGGAAACCCACACCTGGGTATATGAGTGTAGGAGGGAGCAAATCGTGGCACATGAGTTACCTCGACTTTTGTTTTTCCACTTTTCTTCATATGCCTTTTGCCTTTTATTGATTTTTTTCATAACTATTCAAGGCTCTAGGGGATGCGAGCATGATGTTTAATATGTAGCAGCGCATACCCCCCTAAGGTGGGGCAGTTTATCGCCCATCGGTGGTTGGGACAATCGTGGGTTCCTTAATGATGGAGGGGGCTCATCTAGGCCATCTTGCCATCTCATGTTGATGAATCATCATTATCTGTCAGGGAATCAATTACTGCAACCAACTGGACGAATTTGGCAATTTCCAGTTTGGAAAAATATTTGAAGAAAGAATTCTCCTCTCTGAATGAAGCTAATTCAGAGATAAAACTGATGATTGGAAGAGTCTTGCAAAAACAAGACTATAATACTACTTGTCTGAATGAGAGTATCAAAGTACTCACAGAGAATGATCAGGCTATTGCCCAAAGTCTTGATAGACTTACCCTAACCACAGACAAGAAGAT
The DNA here is from genome assembly GCA_034641835.2 of Pinus albicaulis. NCBI lineage: Eukaryota > Viridiplantae > Streptophyta > Pinopsida > Pinales > Pinaceae > Pinus > Pinus albicaulis. The sequence continues at coordinate 167,069,336 of CM076569.1, forward strand.
CCATGAAGCTGCAGTAGCTCATGGTAAGGAATTGGTCAAGGTAAACTCTAACCTTGACATAATCAAGAAACAGGTCTATAATGTCTCCACTGGAATTGAATCGTTAAAGAAACGTCCTAGCACTAGTTCAGAGGCTTATAAATCCTCCACTTTGTTCTCAGATCCTAAGGTGTCATTGCCCTACACTATCACATCTTCTGTTGAAAGTCTAATAAAAGCACCTAGTACTATCAGTTTCCCTCCTGCGGATGTTACTTATAACTATTCTCCTTTTGCTAATCCCAGTTTCTTTGGTAAAGCACAAAAGGATATAGATACTCGTGCAGTCCGTCTGTCTGAATTCCTTCAAGGGTTTGATAAAGAATCTGAAACTCCAAAAGATGAACCAGAAACAAGTCTTCATAAGATTGATGCTCCAGAACTTGAGGAACTGGAGACATGTGTAAATAATTTTTCTCTTGAAGATAAAATACAATTAGGTATTGATCTAGATGAAACTCAAGTTCATGCTACTAACTCTAGATCTAGATCAGAGTCTACATGGACTCCTGCTCCTGACCGTAGAGACCTTATGAAAGCTAAATATCATAAAGATTGGTCTGCTAATTCTACTTACTCTTGGAACATAGACAATTGTACAGAAGCTGAAGTTATGTCCGTGTTACATTCCATGATAGTTTGTTATAGAACATATCTTGCTGATGATATTGGTCCCATTAATGCAACCAGAAGAATAATTGGTGGGTTTGAAGGCACCCTTGATTCCTGGTTGAAAGCAGAAACTTTGAAAGATCCTATTCTTATCACACAATGGGAACAATCAGTTATTTTGAATGCTGATGGTAGTACTTATATGGATCCAACAACTCATCTTCCTGTAAATAATATGATCGGTTGTCTTCTGTATGGTATTCAAGTAAATTTCATTGGGTTTCCTCAAATCACTATTGAAATCACTACTATCACTCTCTTGGCTATGAAGTTGCTTAATATGCAACATTTTGATGAGTACTTCAATGAGTATCTACATCGGCTCCATTCTTTATCTCCAGATTTAATACTTGAGCCTAAATGGAAAGAGATTTTTGTCTCCTCTCTTCCTCATTGGGTTTCTTCGGCTATTGTGAACAAGCTCCCTGGCAAGATGGGAGATTATAAGTTTGGTGTTATCAGACAGGCTGTAAAAGCTGTCATTGTAGAGCTTTGCTCTCAGATGAAAATTGCCCGCGCTGCTACCAATCCAAAAAAACCTCATGGTTATCAACACCTCTGCAAGCAGTGGCATCTTGGCAAAGCTGGCAATTCAGAGGGGCGTAGACGGCATCGCAAACACAAATATAAGCATGGCAAAAAGAATTCCCAGCATTCCCAGAAAAAACATTTCAAAAGAAAGCCTTATAAACATACAGAAATGTTTTCAAAAGATAAAGAAATTATCTGTTACAACTACAATGAAAAAGGACATACCTCCAATAATTGTCCTAAGAAAAAGAAAGACAAAGGGAAGAAGAAAGTTTCATATAGAAATAAAAAAGGAAAAGTAAATTTCTTTGATCTTCCTAGCAGTTGTGATGAACTTCTGGCATCTGAATCTGATTTAGATAATGATTTGAACATTGTATATTCTGATGAATCATCTGATGAAGAAATTTGCAGAGATCCTTACTGTACTGAATGCAAAGAATGCGATTGCAGTGATCCAGATATTTGCAGTTGCAATACTGTAAATATGATGAAGACAGATGGAGATGAAGATGAAACAAGCAGGAATTACTTTACGCAGATGATAGTTGCTACTGATCCTCAAATTAAGGAAATGTACAAGACACTTTTGATGAATCATTTGAAGCAGTCCCCTTCGAAACCAAAGGATCAGCCAAATAAAGGGTATGTTCCTCCAGCATCTTTATTCTCAGTTGAAGCTCTAACTAGGCAATTTAGAAATGAAGATTTTGGCAAAGATTTGCCACAGACATTGCCTAGCATTCATCAAGCAACCAAAGAGCTTAGAAAAACTGTGAAAGAAAATAAAAGGTTATGCCTAGAAAACCATAGAGAATTAAATGTCAAATTTATGGGCATAAATCAAGCTTCCACATCACAGAATCCTATTATGTTTGGTAAGGTTGAGAATTGGACATTTCATGATAATCCTATCTCAGAATAGATTAATAGACTAGATAAAAATATTGAGAGAGAAGATTCTGATGATGACACAGAAAGAACTGGTTTGGGATGCAATATATTTAACAGAGATGCTATATATTGTGTCAAGATGAAGGTAAAAATCGGATCTCAGTATGAGTATTGGAAAGTTTTGATGGATACTGGTTCCCGGTTAAATATTGTCAACAATACTGTTGTTAGTACCCATTTAAGAAGACCAACAACATGTCCTAGAGTCACCACTGCAAGCGGTGACATTACAACAGTATCAGAAGTAGAAGTAGATGTATTTCTAACAGAAGAAATAGGAGTACATCTTGTTTGTCCTATTGTTCCAGGTATGGATTGTGCAATGTATCTTGGAACACCATTCTTTCAGAACTTCGAGAAGCATGGCGCAAAGTTGGATCAGGCAAGTCAAAGGTATGGATACTTTGTGAGCTTGCATAACAAAGAAATATTCTTTCCTTTTATTAATTTCAAATCACCTAATAGACTGAAAAGGATTGAAAGAATGGAGAATCTCCTTGCAAAGATGGAAGCAAAAAAGGAGATTTTGAAAACAGAAGAATTGTTGGATAATGGAAAATATGCTAGAGAGATAGCAGAAATCACTGCTAAATTCAAAGAATGTTGCTCAGATGATCCGAATGCATTATGGAATATTAAAAAACAAGAAGTTGAATTGCCACTAAAGAAATATTTCAGTGGTAAACTAAGAAGATCAGCAACAATCCCCATGAATGCAGAACAAATGAATTTATGCAAAGAAGAGATCAAGGATTTGTTGCAGAAAGGATTGATCAGAAAAAGCAAGAGCCCTATTGCTTTCTTTGCATTTTATGTGAATAAACATTCAAATATTGCCAGAGGTAAGCCAAGGTTAGTCATAAATTATAAGCCTCTGAATAATATTCTTGATTATGATGCTTATCCTCTTCCTAAACCTTCAATGATACTTGCTCAAATTTCAAAATCCAAGATCTTTTCAAAGTTCGATCTTAAGTCAGGATTTTGGAAAGTAGGTATTAAAGAAGAAGATAAGTGGAAAACAATGTTTTCTGTCCCACAGGGTCATTATGAGTGGAATATCATGCCCTTTGGATTGATAAATTCACCCTCTGCATTTCAAAGGATAATGGATGAAACCTTTGAAGGGATGGATGAATTTTTGAAGAAATATATTGATGATATTTTAATTCACTCAGACAATATTCCTGAACACATTAAACATCTTAGGATATTTTTGAAAAGAGTAAAAGAGATGGGTATAGTTTTGTCTCAGTCAAAACTGAAACTTTTTAGATCCATGATTGATTTCTTGGGATATAATATTCAATATGGATCTTATGGAGTAATTCAAAAGTCTAAATTTTGTTGATCATTTTCCTGATGAGATTTTAGATAAAACTCAGCTTCAGAGATTTTTAGGAAGTCTTAACTACATTTCTAAAATTCCTGCAACATTGTGCTCATGATAGAAAATTGTTGAATCAAAGATTGCAGAAAGAACCAATTCCTTGGAATAAGGAATGCATTGAAGCAGTTCGCAGAATCAAAGACAGAGTCAGGAAAATACAACCACTCTCTCCAATACAAGAAGGTAGGAGAAAGTAATAATGAGCGATGCTAACGGGTGGATGAGGCAGTTAAATGCCAAGTCAATCAGTGTCAAAGATATTGAAATCTGTCAATATGCATCATGTTTGTGGTCAAAGAATCAATTGAACTGGGCTAGTCAGAAGAAAGAACTTAGGGCTATATGCTTAGGCATAGCTAAGTTCAAATATTTTATCATTTATACCAAATTCACAGTCAAAACGGATTGTAAGGCATTACAGTATGCTATTCAGAAGTGTGAATTTGAAGATGCTGCAATGGTTCGCTGGGTCATGCAGTTGAGCCAATACAATTTTTATGTTGAGTTTATTGAAGGAAAGAATAACAGCTTTGCAGACATGCTAAGCAGAGAATTCCTAACAAATAATTCCATACTTTCTCTGTCCAGCAATTTTATCAGAAGAAATGAAGAAAGTGTTTAAATTGAAACACCAAGTGGATGGATTACATATGAATATGAAACACATCTAATGGATCATGATGAAGCCTGGTTTCCTATCAGGAAATCGACACGAGAGATAGCATTCCATAGGCAACATTTGAGAAACTGCCGATACGAAATGAACGAGAGAAGCCGAGAGGAAACGCATTGGACCTATTTAGTCCATATAGGCGATATTTCATATATTTTGGAAAGTCTTGATGATGATGAAGATGAAATACGGTTATTTGAAATCACTATCGAAGATTTGACAATTGTAATGCTAAGCAAGACTATAGTCAATCAACGTAGAGAATACTTCTACACGAGTTGTAGTAGCAACAGTATGCCTCTAACCTTTTTTTTGATACGTACGTGCTCTTTTTCATCTTTGATGGATGGTCGAAGTAGAGCAAATGGAAGGAAGACCCCACTCTTTGATTGGTTTTCGTGGTCGGAAAATATCGACTGTCGGCTTTGATCACTAAGCCGTATTCTTTAAGCATGCTAAAAATCTATGGCTTTAGTGAACCTCGTGCTCATCAGTCAGGCATATTTTACAAATCAGTACAACATATTGCCGACATTGAGGACCTCCACTTCTATCATGGAGTTAAAATATGCGGCCATGTACGGCTGATTCGTCCACGAATATCTACGAAGTGAGATTGATCGATACAAATTATGATGACGGCCAGTTATGAAGATTTTCATGAAAGAGTAAACCCACGACAAAATCCTTTGAAAATCTAAACTTCCTGTCACCTCAGAACAACAATCCTTTTCATCGAGTGCGATCTGAAAAAGTCGTGTACAATACCTCAAAAAATCATGATTGAAGATTTAAAATTACTAGCACTATATATCCACAAATAGAGAATTATGTGCTATGATTATGTATAGTCTTTCCAACTGACGTTGGTGTTGGACATGTTTCCGTGGGATTCCCTGACCCAAATATCTCCACTGTGTAAGATATCTTGTACAATTATGCTTCCAACTAGGCTTTAGGTAGTTCTCCTTGTCTAAAAAAGAATCTCCACTATGTAAGAGATTGCCATAGCAATATCTTGAGTCATGAATAACTTTTAGTTCGGTCCCCATATACCGAGAAGGCTTTCCGTATGGAATAGGGATGAGATAATATGAGTTGTCCACTCATACCCGAATCCAAGGCGTACTCTCATATCTTCGTCCTTGGATTTACTTTTCTTTTGTCTGGAATCTAGGACTGTGTAATAATTCACTCTCACGGATGTTTGTTCCCCTTCAGTTCTATAAGAAGGTAAGACTCATTCGTAAGAGGCATTCGAGTATTCGGGATTTTAGAGTCTAAGTAGAGTCTGAGTTACGAATCTCCTGCTCTGCATCTGCGCGGATATCCGTGATCTGCTTGCACCACGAGATAGAAACTCATATCTGTAATCTGTGCTATGTCTGCTATGTCTGTTCTGTATCTCTAAGACTGAGCCTGCTTTGTGCGCCAGGTAGCCTTCGGATCTCTTTGCCTCAGTGCAAGATATATTTGATAAAAGCCACAGCAGTCTATCTCAGTAGAGATTGCACCCATTGTAATGTATTCCGCTGCATAAAGAAGATTGAATAAATTGGCTCTCTGTAAATGGTATCAAAGCCAAGTTGTTTGAGTGAGGTGATTTGCTGAGTAATCCTTTGTTGTTGAAAAGATATTGTTTGAGTGGAGCGCTAGATAGTTTGCTTGATGTCGTGAATAGCGTTTGTAGTCTGTGTTGCCGCGGAAGGCGTTGAAGGCGTTGAAGACGTTCGACTAGAACTTGTGCGTGGAAGCTGCAATATCTCAGCTAAGTGATTTCCCAAATACTTCCTAATAACTTGCTCTCTTATTGTCTGCAAAACTTTCTGTGCAATGGATTCATCTTCTCGCTCGATGGGTCGTTTTGGTTCTAAACACTTTGATGATTTAGAAAATGAAGAACAGTTACACTCTGGTTTAGAGTCTCTTTGTATTACTCCCGATGCTCCTGCAAATTCTGCATGTTTAAATTTAGAAGAAACTAATCCTTCTGAAGCCTGGAAACTTCCTAATGTTTCTCCTTCTGATGTATATAAAGGCATCTCTCCTTTTCAATTTAAAGCTTTGAGTCAGATCAAAATCAAAGAAAATTCTATTCGCACCGAATTGAATTTAAATGCCATGATGACTGTTCCTTTGCTAGAACGGAAACATATTCAAGCTGCTTTAAAGTCTGGTTACAAGTATGTCCATCTGGGTATGGTGAGAGTAGGCCTAAATGCTCTCCACAGAAAAGGTCAAACGACATTTGTTTTCTCGGCCTTACTTGATAATCGATGGACATCCTTCACAAAAGCCCTCATTGGTGGTATCGAGACTACTCTGTCCGATGGCCCTGTCCAATATGATGTTTTCCCAGATTTTTCTGTTGCCCTTGATGATCCAAACATTCTGAAATGTCTCACTTTGGGTGTTCAAACCCAAGGATATGAAGATTTTGATTCCAAGTCTAAAAATTTGACTATTTTTTATATTACCTGTGTTCGGTTTTATAACACAACTATTCCAGCTGTGTTGCATGCTCCTGAACAAGGATCTGGTACTGTCACTTTAATCCAGTATGATTCTTCTTGCAATCCTGTTGCCCCAGTATCAGTCTCCAAGAGATCACTTACTCCTCCAGATGAATGGATAACTAATTGGAAACGCAATACCGGAAAGCCAATTGCAATTGCCCAATCTATTATCTCTGAGTCTGATGACCAAGTCGTCACTAGATTTCCAAGAAGAAGAACAGTTGAGCATGGTGAATCCTCTACCTCTTCTTTGGTTCCAACTATTTCACAAACTCAGCCCACATCTTCAAAGGAACCTATGATTTTAGTTGATCCAGACATTTATGCTAAACTAAAAGCATGGTTTGCTGAACCTCCTATGATTTCTCCGTCTGCATCTGTACAATATGTAAATCCTCCAGTTTTAGCATCAGTCTGTGATCACCCTCATTGTTCAAAAACACATTGTCAATTCTCCTCAGATCCTCCTCAGCCTCATGGAAAATCATCTGATCAATCCAGGAGGATAAATATGATTAAGTTTGTTCCTTCTTTAGATTCTTCGGAACAAACTTACAAGCAGGTTACATTTTTTAATGTACATGAAGATCTCCTTGTACAGTCTGTTTCACCGACTACATCTCGTGGTCTAGGTTTTGTTGATCCTTCAGCTATTCCTTCTTATAGACGAAATCCAATTGATAAAATTCCAAAGTCTGTTGAAATTCCTTCTGATTCAGAAATTATTGCATTTATGAAAATATTCAAAGGCATAGGGCCTTATGATCCAGAAGATCCTTGGAAAAAGAAGATGTTCAACTGGGACATCTACACTCATGAAAAGGAACATTTGTATATACAAGAAGTAAAACTTTTGGATAAGAAGGATAGGAAAGAATTTAATTGTCAAAATGATTCTGAATGGAAGGCTTGGATGCAAGCTAACAATCAGTGGATATCATTTTATGAATGGTACTATCCTTCAATAAATCAAATTGAGGACTCTTTGATCAAACAATTCTGAAATGAAGCCAAGCAAAAAAAGATCAAACAGTCTGATCAATATGTTGATTCTCGGTTGGAACAACATCCTGTTGTTATTCCATCTCCATTACAATTGCCAGTGTTTTCTCCTAAAGTATAGTCTATGCTATCCAAGCCCAATTTGCCTAAGTCCTTGATAGCAGTTAGAACTAAAGGGGAAAATCTGATTAGAGAAGTTTGCTTGCGGTTTAATGTAAACATGATAAGAATAGGAACACCCAGCAAGCATAAATGGGAACTTCTTGATGGTTCAATGTTTGAAACAGATGCAGAATTTCCTCCTTGGAGAAATTTTGTAATCAGACAACAAGATGGCAAGATGTATAAGTTACTTCCATCTCATGTTGATGAATCATCATTATCTGTCAGGGAATCAATTGCTGCAACCAACTGGACGAATTTGGCAATTTCCAGTTTGGAAAAATATTTGAAGAAAGAATTCTCCTCTCTGAATGAAGCTAATTCAGAGATAAAACTGATGATTGGAAGAGTCTTGCAAAAACAAGACTATAATACTACCTGTCTGAATGAGAGTATCAAAGTACTCACAGAGAATGATCAGGCTATTGCCCAAAGTCTTGATAGACTTACCCTAACCACAGACAAGAAGATCCATGAAGCTGCAGTAGCTCATGGTAAGGAATTGGTCAAGGTAAACTCTAACCTTGACATAATCAAGAAACAGGTCTATAATGTCTCCAATGGAATTGAATCGTTAAAGAAACGTCCTAGCACTGGTTCAGAGGCTTATAAATCCTCCACTTTGTTCTCAGATCCTAAGGTGTCGTTGCCCTACACTATCACATCTTCTGTTGAAAGTCTAATAAAGGCACCTAGTACTATCAGTTTCCCTCCTGCGGATGTTACTTATAACTATTCTCCTTTTGCTAATCCCAGTTTCTTTGGTAAAGCACAAAAGGATATAGATACTCGTGCAGTCCGTCTGTCTGAATTCCTTCAAGGGTTTGATAAAGAATCTGAAACTCCAAAAGATGAACCAGAAACAAGTCTTCATAAGATTGATGCTCCAGAACTTGAGGAACTGGAGACGTGTAAATAATTTTTCTCTTGAAGATAAAGTACAATTAGGTATTGATCTAGATGAAACTCAAGTTCATGCTACTTCCTCTAGATCTAGATCAGAGTCTACATGGAATCCTGCTCCTGACCGTAGAGACCTTATGAAAGCTGAATATCATAAAGATTGGTCTACTAATTCTACTTACTCTTGGAACATATACAATTGTACAGAAGCTGAAGTCATGTCTGTGTTACATTCCATGATAGTTTGTTATATAACATATCTTGCTGATGATATTGGTCCCATTAATGCAACCAGAAGAATAATTGGTGGGTTTGAAGGCACCCTTGATTCCTGGTTGAAAGCAAAAACTTTGAAAGATCCTACTCTTATCACACAATGGCAACAATCAATTATTTTGAATGTTGATGGTAGTACTTATATGGATCCAACAACTCATCTTCCTGTAAATAATATGATCGGTTGTCTTCTGTATGGTATTCAAGTAAATTTCATTGGGTTTCCTTAAATCACTAATGAAATCACTACTATCACTCTCTTGGCTATGAAGTTGCATAATATGCAACATTTTGATGAGTAATTCAATGAGTATCTACATCGGCTCCATTCTTTATCTCCAGATTTAATACTTGAGCCTAAATGGAAAGAGATTTTTGTCTCCTCTCTTCCTCATTGGGTTTCTTCGGCTATTTTGAACAAGCTCCCTGGCAAGATGGGAGATTATAAGTTTGGTGTTATCAGACAGGCTGTAAAAGCTGTCATTGTAGAGCTTTGCTCTCAGATGAAAATTGCCCGTGCTGCTACCAATCCAAAAAAACCTCATGGTTATCAACACCTCTGCAAGCAGTGGCATCTTGGCAAAGCTGGCAATTCAGAGTGGCGTAGACGGAGTGCCAATTTATTCAATCTTCTTTATGCAGCGGAATACATTACAATGGGTGCAATCTCTACTGAGATAGACTGTTGTGGCTTTTATCAGATATATCTTGCACTGAGGCAAAGAGATCCGAAGGCTACCTGGCACACAAAGCAGGCTCAGTCTTAGAGATACAGAACAGACATAGCAGACATAGCACAGATTACAGATATGAGTTTCTATCTCGTGGTGCAAGCAGATCACGGATATCCGCGCAGATGCAGAGCAGGAGATTCGTAACTCAGACTCTACTTAGACTCTAAAATCCCGAATACTCGAATGCCTCTTCCGAATGAGTCTTACCTTCTTATAGAACTGAAGGGGAACAAACATCCGTGAGAGTGAATTATTACACAGTCCTAGATTCCAGACAAAAGAAAAGTAAATCCAAGGACGAAGATATGAGAGTACGCCTTGGATTCGGGTATGAGTGGACAACTCATATTATCTCATCCCTATTCCATACGGAAAGCCTTCTGGCATATGGGGACCGAATCCAAAGTTATCTCATGACTCAAGATATTGCGTACAAGCAAATTTACATAGTGGAGATTCTTTAGACAAGGAGAACCCACGAAAGCCTAGTTGGAAGCATAATTGTACAAGATATCTTACACAGTGGAGATATTTGGGTTAGGGAATCCCACGGAAACCTGTCCAACACCAACGTCGGTTGGAAAGACTATACATAATCATAGCACATAATGCTCTATTTGTGGATGAGAGTAGTGCTGGTACCAGAACCTTTCAATCAAGTGATTTGAGAAGTATTGTACACACACTTCTTTTTCAGATTCCCACTGATGAAAAGGATTGTTGTCTGGAGGTGACAGGAAGTTTAGATTTTCGAAAGGATTTTGTTCTGGATTTACTCTTTCATGAAAATCTTCATAATCTAGCTGGCTGTCATCATAATTTGTACTGATCAATCTCACTTTGTAGATATTCGTGACGAACCAGCATACATGGCCACATCTTTTAACTCCATGATAGAAGTGGAGGTCCTCTATGTCGGCAATATGCTGTACTGATTTGTAAAAGATGCCTGACTGATGGGCACGAGGTTGACTAAAGCCATAGATTTTTAGCATGCTTAAAGAATACGGCTTAGTGATCAAAGCTGATAGCCCATATATTTTCCACCAGTCTAAAAACCAATCAGGGGTGGGGTCTTCTCTTTCCATTTGCTCTACGGACCATCCATCAAAGATGAAAGAGAACTGCACAGAATAAAAAAGGTTAGAGGCATAATTTTGCATATTCATACCTGTGTAGAAGCATTCTCTCTGGCGGTCTGGATCATAGTCTTGTCTATGATTACAATTGTCAAATCTTCTGATAGTGATTTCACAACTCTGTATTTCATCTTCATCATCATCAAGACTTTCCAAAATATATGAAATACTGCCTATATGGACTAAATAGTCCAATGCTTCCTCTGCTTCTCTGTTCATTTCAGACTGCAGTCTCTCATTCCATAAATATGGAATGCCATCTCTGTGTCGGATTTCCTTGATAGGAAACCAAGCTTCATCATGATCCATTAGATGTGTTTCATATTCATATGTAATCCATCCACTTGGTGTCTCAATCTGAACACTTTCTTCATTTCTTCTGATAAAATTGCAGGAAAGTGACAGTATGGAATTATTTGTTAAGAACTCTCTGCTCAACATGTCAGCAAAGCTATTCTTCTTTCCTTCAACAAATTCAATATCAAAATTATATTGGCTCAACTGCATGACCCAGCGAACCATAGCTGCATCCTCAAATTCACATTTCTGAATAGCATATTGTAATGCTTTACAATTTGTTTTGACTGTGAACTTGGTATAAATGATAAAATCTTTGAACTTAGCTATGCCTAAGCATACAACCCTAAGTTCTTTCTTCTGACTTGCCCAATTTAATTGATTCTTAGACCACAAACCTGATGCATATTGACAGATTTCAATATCTTTTTTATTACCTGGATTGACTTGGCACAGAATTGCTCCCCATCCAATCTTGCTAGCATCAGTCATTATTACTTTCTCCCAATCTTCTTGTATTGGAGAGAGTGGCTGTATTTTCCTGACTCTTTCTTTGATTCTGCGAACTGCTTCAGTGCATTCCTTATTCCAAGGAATGGGATCCTTCTGCAATCTTTGATTCAACAATTTTCTATCATGAGCACAGTGTTGCAGAAATTTAGAAATGTAGTTAAGACTACCCAAAAATCTCTGAAGCTGGGTTTTGTCTAGTATTTCATCAGGAAAATGATCAACAAAATTGAGACTTCTTTGAATTACTCCATAAGATCCATATTGGATATTATATCCCAAGAAATCAATCATGGATTTGAAAAGTTTCATTTTTGACTCAGACAAAACTATACCCATTTCTTTTACTCTCTTCAAAAATATCTTGAGATGTTTAATGTGTTCAGGAATATTGTCTGAGTGAATTAAAATATCATCAATATATTTCTTCAAAAATTCATCCATCCCTTCAAAGGTTTCATCCATTATCCTTTGAAATGTAGAGGGTGCATTTATCAATCCAAAGGGCATGATATTCCACTCATAATGACCCTGTGGGACAGAAAACGCTGTTTTCCACTTATCTTCTTCTTTAATGCCTACTTGCCAAAATCCTAACTTAAGATCGAACTTTGAAAAGATCTTGGACTTTGAAATTTGAGCAAGTATCATTGAAGGTTTAGGAAGAGGATAAGCATCATAATCAAGAATATTATTCAGAGGCTTATAATTTACGACTAACCTTGGCTTACCTCTGGCAATCTCTGAATGTTTATTCACATAAAATGCAAAGCAAGCAATAGGGCTCTTTCTTTTTCTGATCAATCCTTTCTGCAACAAATCCTTGATCTCTTCTCTGCATAGTTTCATTTGTCCTGCATTCATGGGGATTGCTGCTGACCTTCTTAGTTTACCACTGAAATCTTTCTTTAGTGGCAATTCAACTTCTTCTTTTTTAATATGCCAGAATGCATTCGGATCATCTGAGCAACCTTCTTTGAATTTAGCAGTGATTTCTGCTATCTCTCTGGCATATTTTCCATTATCCAACAATTCTTCTGTTTTCAAAATCTCCTTTTTTGCTTCCATCTTTGCAAGGAGATTCTCCATTCTTTCAATCCTTTTCAGTCTATTAGGTGAGTTGGAATTAATAAAAGGAAAGACTATTTCTTTGTTATGCAAGCTCACAAAGTATCCATACCTTTGACTTGCCTGATCCAACTTTGCGCCATGCTTCTCGAAGTTCTGAAAGAATGGTGTTCCAAGATACATTGCACAATCCATACCTGGAACAATAGGACAAACAAGATGTACTCCTATTTCTTCTGTTAGAAATACATCTACTTCTACTTCTGATACTGTTGTAATGTCACCGCTTGCAGTGGTGACTCTAGGACATGCTGTTGGTCTTCTTAAATGGGTACTTACAACAGTATTGTTGACAATATTTAACCGGGAACCAGTATCCATCAAAACTTTCCAATACTCGTACTGAGATCCGATTTTTACCTTCATCTTGACACAATACATAGCATCTCTGTTAAATATATTGCATCCCAAACCAGTTCTTTCTGTGTCATCATCAGAGTCTTCTCTCTCAATATTTTTATCTGGTCTATTAATCTGTTCTGAGATAGGATTATCATGAAATGTCCAATTCTCAACCTTACCAAACATAATAGGAATCTGTGATGTGGAAGCTTGATTTATGCCCATAAATTTGACATTTAATTCTCTATGGTTTTCTAGGCATAACCTTTTATTTTCTTTCACAGTTTTTCTAAGCTCTTTGGTTGCTTGATGAATGCTAGGCAATGTCTGTGGCAAATCTTTGCCAAAATCTTCATTTCTAAATTGCCTAGTTAGAGCTTCAACTGAGAATAAAGACGCTGGAGGAACATACCCTTTATTTGGCTGATCCTTTGGTTTCGAAGGAGACTGCTATAAATGATTCATCAAAAGTGTCTTGTACATTTCCTTAATTTGAGGATCAGTAGCAACTATCATCTGCGTAAAGTAATTCCTGCTTGTTTCATCTTCATCTCCATCTGTCTTCATCATATTTACAGTATTGCAACTGCAAATATCTGGATCACTGCAATCGCATTCTTTGCTTTCAGTACAGTAAGGATCTCTGCAAATTTCTTCATAAGATGATTCATCAGAATATACAATGTTCAAATCATTATCTAAATCAGATTCAGATGTCAGAAGTTCATCACAACTGCTAGGAAGATCAAAGAAATTTACTTTGCCTTTTTTATTTCTATATGAAACATTCTTCTTCCCTTTGTCTTTCTTTTTCTTAGGACAATTATTGGAGGTATGTCCTTTTTCATCGCAGTTGTAACAGATAATTTCTTTATCTTTTGAAAACATTTTTGTATGTTTATGAGGCCTTCTTTTGAAATGTATTTTCTGGGAATGCTGGGAATTCTTTTTGGCATGCTTATATTTGTGTTTGCGATGCCCCCCATAGGAGCCAGGGTGATGGCCATAGATAAGGGGTAGAGCTCATGTTTGGCTTTTACCCACGTGCTAATTTTGTATGTCCTGACCATCTTTTGCATTTTGTGGTACATTTCCTGTTGAGAGTGGCCAAATTATGCTTTTTCTTTTCTTTTTAACTACATCGACCTCCGGGGTATCGTTCCATGCCCGACCCAAGCTGTGGACAAGGGAAGGGGGAAGCTAACCTTATGTGGACCCAGATTGGAAAATAGATGAATGGGGCTAAAATGAGTGGAACAAGAGTGATGTAGGTGCTATCGAGAAGCGGGACCATGCAACCAAAATCGGGATTTCCCATGTAGTGCCAACTCAAAAGCCAAATGGTTAGTAAAGGAGATTCCACGGGACCAGGATACAAGGGTAACCAAAAAATCAGGCAATGGAGATGAGAATACAAGCTTAACCCACTCTCTCAGCGGAATCCCCCCACCAATCCATGTCCAAAAGTGCCCATGACAAGTAAGGAAAATTACTCAACTATAACAATGGAAAGCCATACCTTTGGGGTTGGGAGCCCGCCTTCAAACATACATTCATGACAAGTGGTCGAGGGACCATTGGATGGTTTAGGTGGCAGAGAAAATCACACATTGGGATATCTGGTGGTTGCAAAGGGTTGTTGGCTGCTAGCTGAGAACCATTTATTTGGAAAATTTCCTCCTATATACACTACCCACAGGCGGTGGGTAACAATGCCGACCTTCTAACATGTGCTCTTGACAAATGGGCAAGGAAGCATATGTTTGATGTAGGTGACTGTGATAACATGGCACATCACATTGATTGCAAGTTGGCTATTAGGGGTTGTTGGTTGTTGGTTGGAAAAAGATAATTAGGAGAAAAGTTCTCCTAGGGGTACCCACTTTTGGTGGGTAACAAGCCCTTTAACCTAGAACACTCTAGCAGCTTGGATAGAAACATAAGGAAATCTACCCTCTGAAATAACCAAACCTGACCTCCACAAATGGTTGTAAATTGACCCTTTTAAAATTCGTATTTGACTAGCAATACAGTGATAACTCAACCCCCTTATTTAATGGTGAAACTCGACCAGAAAAGGGAATGAGTCTTTCAACCTCTTCAAATAGATGAAAATTCGACCCTTTTCCAACAGAACTTAGTGCTAGAAAATACTAAACTCGACCCTTTTTGTAATGGCACTTAGCCTCCACGAAAATGATTACAACCCAGTCCTTAGAAAGACTCAAACTCGGGCAGCAAACACAAAAGGTAACTTGGCCTTAATGCTTTAGCAAAGCAGTGGTAAATCAGTCCTCCCATATAGCTCATAAATTCAACCTCTTGAATGGTGTGAACTTAGCCTATTGAAGAGTACAAAATAACCAAAGTCTAGAATGTAAAATCAATTGATAACACCTTAAAATTAATACCTTTCTGCGAATGTCTTCTTCGTCGTCCACAATGAAGCACATTGTCAGAATTTGAGTGATCCCTTTCCAATACTAGCTAGGGTGTATAGTTTCAACACCGAAACTAACAACTAGAATGAGAGTTTCGGAAAACCCTAGTCTCGTTTTTAAGAGCTCTCCAAAATTCTATTTTTCAAGTGAGCAAATGCAAGAATGACGATAAACTCCTCATTTTACCCTTTTTATAACTCATTTGACTCTTTTGCCACCTTTTTACTTTTTATTTTAATAAAGTCACTTTAGTGGGTTTTCTCACTTTATAATTTAAAGGTGACTTTTTGTTAGCGTAGGACTCATATCCCCTTTCCCCCTTTAGCTTTTATAAGGTTTTCTTCGAGGTGAATTGTGTTCCCTTGATTAATTTTCTTGTCCTAGCCTATGGGAACTTAATTAAGCTAGCAGAGTTATCACCTTATGTCTCCTAAGCAGATGGGGTCATTACATGCTTGGCTTTTGCCCACGTGCTAATTTACAATTGCTGACCATTTTTTGCATTTTGATTTTTCTTTTGGCCATTATATGTTCTTTCTTTTTCTTTTAGTTGCATCAACCTCCCAAGGTGCATTTCCAGGCCCTACCTAGGGTATGAGGATGTCAAATCTCAATGAACCGATGGTCAATTAGACCGAAGGAGGGAGGTGGAATACGGGCTCGTAGTAAAGTACGAATGGAATTGATAAGTATGTAAAAGAGATAGATGGATCATGGAACATGTTATCTCAATCATGGATTCCCAAGTAGTGACCCCTCCTAAAGCCATGGGCCGTTAGGGGCGGTCCCACTGAACTAGGATAGAAAATCAACCCTCCATTTAAGGTGAGGGAACAAAACTACGACTATAGCTCTTCTTTATTCCAAGTCACCCCATAATTTATAATCCATGCCAAAATGCCCAAATACAAACAAGTATAAACACCCGATTGCATAATGAATAAAGTATCTTTTGATAAAAAATCCACCTTTCAACACGTGCTCTTGACAAATGGGCAAGGAACCATATGATTGATGCAGATGGTGGAGATATGAATGGCATGTCACATCGGCTACAAGGCTGTTCTCAGGGGCTGCTGGCTGCCGGCTAGAAGAGATAAATAGGAGAAAAGTTTCTCCTAGGGGTCACCCACTTTTTGTGGATAACAATATCATTTACAATGGTCAATGATTTAATACAATTAGACGTATCATTTATGTTTTTATACTTTAAAATATATTCTTTTATGTTTTTTAGGATAGGTTCCCCTATGCTAGAGATCCCAATGTCCACTATGATGCTTGCTAAAAATTGGGGATTGTTTCCATGTGTCCCCTCTATGCTTTTCCATTGTCCTATATCCTTATGTCTTGGAAATTTGGTGGAATGCTGATTTTATCACGTCTTCAAATTCCTATGGAAAGTCTGCATTTCTGTTGTCGAATGCCTTTAGCTAAGTATGCTTACTTTTTCTCATACAAACAACTTATATAGCATGCCAAGATGCAGACTTGAGTTTATAGAGGAAGTCCTTTCTCTTATTGCCTAGTGAAATAGGAGGAAAATTCCTTTGAGAAGTACATTTGGTTATGCCCTGTGAATGCTCTCTTACTGGATAATTAGACATGAAATAGACATGAAATATTGAAAGTATTTTATAGCAGAAAATAAATTTTTATTTGACAACAAACTGACAATGACATTGCTTTTTACACATTGAGTGCAGTCTGTGAACAGGAGAAACCACGCATCAGTTCCTATTCCAGCCCATATTCTAGGCCGTGTAAGAGAACTGGCTGCAACACAGTCTCGAGCTATATGTACACCAAGCTCAAATAGTTCCCTTAGCCGCAGTGGAAGGACTGTACAGAAGAGGCATATGATGTAATAATCATAGAATGTACGAGGGGAATATGCCTAGGAACAAGGATTTCTTCCCTGTCCTGGTTGGTGCATTTATCTGTACAAGTGTCTGGCATAGTGAGTAATGTTAGTGGCTTAACAACTGTCTTTTATGAACATTTGTTTCAGAAATTCTATGCAGCAAATTGAGTAGCTGGATCAAGGCCAAACTTAGTTACAACGTTCTCAAAGAGTATGCAGGTTTAGGGATTGGTCTGCAGGTTCAGCTTATGGATCATGTCAAAAATAGCCATTTGTAAATATTAACAAAAATATTGTAAATCAATTCTTGCAGTTCTCTTGGTTTTTAATTGTGCTAGTTAGCATTTAAAGCATTGTGCAAGTTATATTTTGTCAATAGGTATCATGTTCTTCAAGAATAACTTATAATTCCTGGGCAGTGGGATCCTGTTGAATGGTGTATTTTAGTGTATAGCAATATATGCATATATTGAATGTCATTGGGTTACATTTATTGTAATTTATTATTTTATGTGTTATATACCATTTAGCTATTGGCAGCCCAAGTGCTGAGTCAAGCAGTCATCTTATAAATTGTCAAACTGACTCATCCCTGGACTTTGTGGATTTCACTGAAAGCATGAAGCAATTCTTTATGGTTTTGTGGAGTGAATTGTCCAGGGCTTCATGGATTACAAAATCAGAAAGCACAGATGTGCAATTTTGGTGCTGTTGCCATAAAATACCACAGATAACTTGGCATCAACTGTGGCAAGTACCAATCACCCGTCTTTTAACTTGATGTTTGATGACACTTTTAGTTTCAGTGGCATTTATTAATGGATTACAAGAAAGTTAACCTTGAATCACATAAAATAATAGTTACGTTAAAAATACAGTAGTGATGTAATTCAAAGCAAATTTCGTTCCTTTTGCTAAATCTCTAGCAGTATTATAAGAACATTCTAATTGACGTCAGAATCTATTACTTCCAACCTCTTGATTTCTAAACTACTTCGTCTATGTTATATGCTTAAATGATATCATTGTCTCTAAGGGTCTCTGACATGGAAGGAATTGATAGAGAGAAAAATATCAATTGAAGGGATTTTTCGTATCTCAATGGCATGGTAGCTGAAAATGGTATTTCATTGTGAGGGACTAGAAATACTTATATTTTGTTTAATACACGTAATATGAATGGAACCTGTCCCATAAGAACCGTAAAAAATGATAACTTTTCTAGGTCATTAGAGGCTTAAACAAATTGGAGTAATTCATCGCACACTTGCATTCAAAGATTACATGATAGAAAGATTTGACTAGCCTAATTATGTGAACATAGCAAATTCAAGATTAAGAGGAAATATGTTGTTTTACCAAGCCTGTGGATTTTCATGTTGTTTTATTTTCTTCAAAATTGCCTATCCATATAGTCAATGATGTATTATAAAAAATATAAAAAATTATACCTAGATTTATATAGCAGCAACTTGATATTAGTTGAATCATCAGGCCAGGTAATGGTTAAAATACTGTTATCTCTAAAATGAAAATGGACAGAGCTATCTCGACTTGTCTCTATCATTGTAAGATGTGATTTGTCTGCATACTTATGCTGCATGCTGAATACAGCCACTGCAATTACTCTTAATAATTTGGACAGAATGTTTTATTTTCTTAAAACTCACCTATCCATAAAATCGAGGATGGATTGTGAACATTCTACATTCAGTTTTATAGAAACTTCCTGAATCTAGTTTCATTATTGTTGAAAACTGGTAGCTATGGTCAGTATTTTCATTTGCAAATCTATGGAGAAATTATGAATTTTTATAGGTTCACCAATTTGGCCTTGAAAGCAAAAGTCAGCCCCACATGATAAAATCCCTCCTACTATGAACAAGAGCTCGTTGACCCTCATTTGGACCACATCACATCAACTCATATGATCTGAAATATCGAGAAGTCCACGCGTGTGAAGGAGTCAAAGGAGTCTTAATGTTCTGTGTTGACCAGATTCTATTCTTTTGTTTGACCAGCATTGACTTGGGAGAATCTTCTTTTGTTTGAACAAAGTCGTTACTGTTTAAAGAGGCCAAAATTACAGAGATTCGTTGACCTAGTTTGACTGATGTTTTGCTCCTTTTCTGGCTCGTTGACTTGGGTTGATTGTAGGTTTGATTGAAGCTTTGACTGAGAATTTCAGAGGTTCACTTGACAGAGGTTTGACTGGATTTTTCAGAGATTCCACCAGCCGGAATCTGGCCCTTCTGTTGCAGACCTGAATTTTGACCAGCGTTGACTTTCTTCTCTCTCCTTTGATTGGTTTTGACTTGGGAATATTGAGGTCAGAATTTGGAATCTTATTGGAATATTCTAATGTACTTCTGATGAACTGAATTTCTCTCTCATAAGGAAATATTGGTTGGGTTTTCCCTTTGTTGGTTTACTCTGGATGCTAGCCTAATTTCTGGTGTCTCTTGTCTCTTGTTTTATTGTTCATTGTGATTTATATTGCTTTATTGATGAAAGTGAATGGTTGAAAATTTTCATGTATAATTGCCTAATGATTGAATGCTCTAAAAAAGTCTAATTGTATCATTGGAAGTAGTTATCAGTTTGAAAAGTTGTACTAGTCTTTATTGCGCTGGAAAATCAACATGGTATTAGAGCTTTGGTGAAGGGAAAGAGCATTGGGATCACCTTGAAGAGCTCATTGAAAATCATTTTTAAGAGTTTGGGATTCTACCTTTTGTTTTTGGTTGGACATCTTCATCATGAATTCCTTCATGAAGACCGAGAACAAGCTTAAAGGAGATACAAATTACAGGGCATGGAAGGCTAGGATTGACCTAGTGCTTGCAAGGCACAAGGTCTTGGGTATTCTTACAGGAAAAGTTATTGAACCAGCTGACCACGTAGGGAAAGGCAAATTTTAGGAAGATGACATCTTAGCAAGAAACATCATTATAGAATCTGTTAGGGATCATCTAATTCCCTATATTGCTAATCACCAAACTTCCAAGGAGATGTATGATGCCATTATTGGATTCTACAGTATCAACAACATCAACAAATCTATAAGTTTGAGGGGTCAACTTCGGAATATCAAGATGACAAATGATGATACCGTGGCATCATATTTTGTAAGGATATCTCAAATAAGAGATCAACTCAAAGCTATTGGAGAATTGTCCGATAAAGAATTGGTAGTTGTGGCAATAGGTGGTCTACTTGAATCATGAGATCCTTTTGCAACAAACATTAGTGGAAGAGAGAATCCACACTCTGATAAGTAGTGGCTTGCTTGCACATAAGAAGAATCAAGGCTTGTTTCCAGAGGCAAGATTGGAAATCCAGGTGAAGACTCTCAAGCTTTTGCAACCCACTCAAAAGAGGGCCTAACTTTGGAAAATTTCAAAGAAGTTCAGAATAATACCTAATTCAAGACCTGCTCTAAGAAGGGAAACTGCTCCACCAAGAAGGCGTCCCCCCTCTCAAGATAGAAGAGATAGAAGAGATCTGACAAATGCTCAATGCTATTGTTGCCAAGCATATAGTCACTATCAAAATGTCTGTCCTCAAAGGAATTAAAGAAATGATGATTGAAAGAGGAAAGGGAAGCACCATGCTTCTGTAGTTGACCTTCATGAATCCTCACATAAGAGGAGGCCGGCCTAGAAAGAGAGATTTTGATGATGAATACTCAATTTATTATGCTTTTACAGATTCCATTGCAGGTCATCATGAAATATGGTTGGTGGATAGTGGTGCATGTAGGCACATGATTAGAAGTTGCGAGAAACTATTTGAATTGGTTGAAAAGAATATAGCTCAAAGGGTTGAGCTTGGATATAATGTCAAATATGAAGTCAAGAGCATTGATTGGTTCATCATCCTTCCAATTAGAATCAAGAGGTAGTGTATCTATTAACAACATTTTATATGTTCTTGGTTCGAATAAGAATTTGTTGTCCATTTCATCACTTGAAGACAAGATATATAATTGACTTTGTGGATGGACAAGTTCTAGTATGGAAGAAGGATGCCTCCTTTGAATCTGTTTAAGTCATTGGTGTACAAATTGGAGGCCTATATTGTTTCCTTGGTCACTCATTCCAAGCCCTAATACACAACACATTTGATCTTTGTGAACTATGGCACCAAAGGTACACACATGTTCATTATAAAGTATTGTCTAGAATGAAAGATTTTGTTGAAGGTGCATTGGAAATGGAAATTGAACTTGATAGAGTTTGCATGGGATGTGCCCTTCGGAAAAATATTAAAGGAAGATGTACTAGCAGTGATAGTACATCCAAAGGAATTTTTGATCTTGTGCACTCTAATATTTGTGGGCCTATGTCTGACAAGACCTTGGGTGGTAATTTGTATTATGTCTCTTTTATTGATGATTATTCTCGCAAGACACAGATTTATCTCTTGAAATCCAAGGATGAAGTATTTGAGAAGTTTTGAGAATTCAAAGCACAGGTTGAAAATACTACAAGAAGGATCAAGACTCTAAGGTCTGACAATGGAGTAGAGTAGGTATCCAAGGAGTTGATTGCTTTCTACATGGATGCTGCAATTAAGAGGGAGTTGACAATTCCATACTATCTGCAACAAAATGGAATTATCGAAAGGAAGAACATGACTATTATGGAAGCTACCAAGGCCATGCTTCATGATCAAGAGTGTGTTTCTTTAGGGAGAAGTTGCAAGAACAATTGTTCATGTTCAAAATAGATGCTCACATCAAATATTGGACTACAAGATTCCTGAAGAAGTCTTCACAGGTGAAAGACCCAATGTGGAACATTTGAGAATCTTTGATTGTCTTGTTTATGTTCATGTGCTCAAGGAGTAAAGGACAAAGTTGGAACCTTTTGGGAAGAAAGGAACTTTTGTTGGCTATAATGAAAATTCAAAGGCCTTTAGGTTCTATGTACCAGGACAATTTTCCATTGAAACATGCATGGATATAAGCTTTGACGAGGATGTTGATTTCTGGAAGTCCAAGGGTTCACACTTGGACTCGGATGATGAGATGCAGAGGGATCCAAAGAATGTGGAATCCAAATCTAAAGAACCTGAACCGATGGAACAAGGTCCTCATGAAGAGTCTGATGGTCATGAACTTATTGACTCTCCAAGGGCCACTGTTCCTGAGACTAGAAAGAGACTTCCCAGCTTGAAAGAAAATTGAAGGAAGTTGAAGGACATGTTGCACCTCGTGGGACCTTCAGGGAAAGCAGGAAGCCAAGGAAGTATTCTGGTTATGCATCTATGATGTGCAAGATCATTGAGTTTGAGCCATCCACATGTGGAAGTAGTTGAGCATCAAGTTTGGAAAGATGTTATGATCAAAGAGTATCAATCTATATTGAAGAACGATGTTTGGGAAATCATTCCAAGACCTGAAGGGAAATATGTTGTGTTTTCCAAATGGATCTACAAGATCAAGCATGCAACTGATGGAAGTGTTAAGAAGTACAAGGCACAATTTGTGGCCCAAGGATTCTCCTAGAAAGATGGAGAGGATTACGAAGGCATGCTTGCTCTCATTGCCGAGTATGCTTCTATTAGATTTGTCATTGCTCTTGCTTCTATTACAGGTTGGAAATTGCATCAAATGGATGTGAAGATTGCTTTTATGAATGGAGTTGTTGAAGAGGAAGTCTATATTGAACAACCTCTAGGCTTTGAGGTCCATGATAGAGAATCACATGTTTGCAAATTGAAGAAAGCCCTATATGGGCTGAAGTAAGCTCCTCGGTCATGGTACTCTCGTAGTGATGGTTATTTGTTAAGCCTTTGTTTCAAGAAGAGTAATGTTGATCTGAACTTGTACTTTAAAGTTGTTGAAGTTGAGCCCTTGACTTTGTTGTTTTATGTAGATGATATGTTTTTGACAAGGGCTAAAGTTCTAATTGTATAGTGTAAGAGGGAGTTGATTTCTGAATTTGAGATGAAGGATCTTGGTCTTATGCACTACTGTTTGGGATTGAAAATTTGGCAAAGGCTTGATGGAATCTTTGTTGGCCAAGGAAAGTGTTGAGAAATCTAAAGCATGGTAGTTAAATGATTTATCTTATTATGACACTATCTTGTGATGTTTTCATTATTATCATTTGTTCTTTCGAATTATCTTTTCTTATCATCAAGACTAATGACAAGCAACAAATAGAAGAGAACAGAAGATGTAGGCACGCAGCTAGGGAAAAACCCCACTCTAGGGGAAAACCCGGTTAAAATTCTAACTTTAGTAGATTCAAAATAAGATGAGACGACCAAGACCCTCACAACTTAGACTACCTCCATCCATAAAGTCAACCTTGTCATGTCATTCTTTAGTTCTATCATTCTTCGCTGCTATAACAATCATCCTTCTTCACACTTCGGTCCTTGCAATGGCACTGAACTTGTATCTTGAGATAGCACCGAGCATCGAATCATTTTTACTATGATAACACCGAATTTACTCACTAAGATAGTACTAAAATTTGTCCACTGTGATAGCACTGAAGTTTATCAACTATGATAGCATTGAAACCTCGCCATTGTGTTTGAATCAAATCCCTATCACTATGTTTGCACCAAGAATTCATCACTATGTTTGCACTGAATCTTTATCACTGTGTTTGCACCGAGTTTTTGTCACTATGGTAGCCCTGAGTTCTTGTTATTGTGTCAAACTTGCACTCGATATTAACACTAAAGTTATATCCCTTTAATAACACTGAACCTCTGTAATATCGTCGAACTTCTGAAGTAGTACCGAAATATATCTCGGAAATTTCTGTGAATTGCTTTATGTGATTGCTAAGAGAAGTTTATGTTCCTTTATTTAGTTGTTTCCACATTGAAATGAGTCGACATGAGTACTTTGAAGAGTAGTGTCTCCACATAAGGGTAGGCCGACTTGATGAATATTTGTTTGAGGCCGACTTGAAGACTTTGGTGAAGAGGTTGACTTGATGGATGAGTCTTTGACCATGTTGTACCTTAAGAGACAATCTCTTAGCTGTGATAAGGAATCAGTGCTTAAGACATTTATATGATTATGTCACGAATATATATGTCTTTGTTTTATTAACCCTCAAGTATTTATGATCAAACCCTTAAATGTCAAATATGATGAATGCTTCACAATGCTACCATCTGTTAATGTTGAATGAAGTGACTAGAATAATATGAAAGAAGAAGTCCAAAATGATATGCTGTTTGATACAGAAAATATCATTTCCAACCCCAGAAGAAAGATATGAAAGAAATAGTTAAAACAAAGGAGCGCCAATTAAGGTTTTTAACTCTTATATACAGAAATAAAAAGAGACATGCTGCTCATAACTTTGTTTTATTCATAGATAGAAAACACATAATGTTAACTTGAACACATTTCGACATAAACAGAATGCTAGAAACTTGCTTACTCATTCATTAATCTTTGAATCTCTAAGTACAAAAATAATTGTCCGAAGGTCCAAAACTCAGAACCTTTCCTTTCCTTGAAAATTACATTAAATACAACAAAAAGCAGTTTCGAACTGCTGTAACCAATCCTAACTACCAAAACTTCTTTAAGACTTAGAAGGCTGTCTATTACATGCCTTGAAAATGTCTTGTTTCAATTACATTGTTTTCAGAAAATAACATAAAATAAATATCCTAATCTATGGGAATTGCTGATGATGTGGCTTCTTTTCCTTGGTAAACTGATTTTTCATTCTTTGCTACTGATCCTTTTGGTAGGTCTATTTTCCAAGCTCTGCACTTTTTCCATATTTCTACCTTCGTCCTGGAGGAATGTGTTAGATTGTGATATTCCAATCTGGATGTAGTAATTCTATCATAATAAGGCCTTTCTATGAAAAGAGTCTTTACCATCCACAAGAGTTTAAAATGTCTCTGCAAGAAGTTAACCATTGTCTCTCCTTTAAGCACCTGAGTCTTTTCATGCCTGTTATCAACTTTTCTTTTTGTCATCACTAGTAAATTCTCATAAGAGCTCCAGGGAAAAATATTACCTTCAGCTCCCCAACATGATGGAAAGCCTACTCTTGTCATTCTATCAAAAGACTTATCAAACTGACTTACTGCCTCCTTGATTTCCATTAGTTTATTTTCTACATCCTTTCTGAGATCATTTATGAGAATCATTTTATTAATTTATACAGCATACAAAATTTTGTCCTGCATATCATTCTCCTCTAACTCCTAATATGATTTGGAATTAATAAAATCAGTAAATCTTTTGGCCTAAATGGCTCTATTAATTCCATTTTTCTTATCAGACATGATTGGTTCTTCACATTCTAAAATAAGGCTTTTCTCTTTTGCAATTATCATCGGGAAGCACCAATTCGATTTCATTTCTGAAATGATATCAGTCCAAATGACATCTTTAGCTTGTATTACTAAAATATTTCCTTTCATTATTTATTTGAGATTTTTAATCTCAGCTTCAACATTTTGGAAATCCATTTTGTATTTGTCAGCTTCATTTTATATGACTTTCATCGATTTTGTTGTAGTCTCCAGATTTGTTTTAGCCTTCTTTCTATCTCTTTCAGCTATCTGCAACTCAATATTTAATTGAACAGTTTGTGCCTGAGGGTCTTCAACACATGTAGGAAAAAAAAAAAGTACAGTTATGATTATCAATAAGATTTTGCAATGAAATTGCAGTCTTCTTTATTTTGGATAGCTCTTCATCTTTCTGCATGAGTTGCTGCAACAACTTTTCCTTTTCCTTATCTACCTCTAGAAATTTTGTAGCCATTGAATGTTCTCCAGTAGATAACTTCAACTTCTTCCTTAATATAGATATCTCTACCTCAGCACTTTGCATGAGCTTCTACACAGCAGTCTTATCATTGGGGTCTACTCCAATTTTTATAATAATCTTCTTCAATTCTTCATTTTTAACTGTTAAGGCTGTTGAGTTAACCTTCTCTAACTTCAATTGTTTAATTACTTTACCCAACATATTCTCTACCTTTATTTCCACTGCATTAGTCTTTGTGTGGTCATTTACAATCAATTTACCTGTTTGCATATGCAAATTCATTTTATCCATCAGTGGAATTTTCTTTACATCCACAGTCACATTGACAGTGTTGAAATTATTGGAAGAACCAATTGACATATCTACAGGATGTGATAGGGAAATTATAAACTAATCTTTCTCAAGATCCATTACAGTTAACAACCTTGTTTGTTCAGCAGTGATTTTATGTTCAGCTTGGGTCTCCATGTTGGCCTTCATCCTCTAATTTCTTTCTTCAATTTGTGAAAACAATTGTTTAATCAAGGGCACTTGTTCGTGAGAAGCTTCATGATTCCTGGGTGAAGCAGGAGCATTTTTTTCTTCTCCCAAATGTGAATAAAATCTAGGTGCAGTAGATGTAGGCTCTTCAGTAAGTTTTTCTCTCTTCATGGCTCCCTACTCCTCATCATCTAGATCAATAACTACTTCCTTGGTTATTTTAGTTGTTTTCTCTACTATGATGGGATTTTGAATGTTTGCATCTACTGAACTCATCACACCTTTACATGCTATCGTCTCTTGTTCTAGCCTCCTTTCATGAAGGAAAGCAGAGTACCCATTTTCAATTCTTCTATTCGAAATAACACTATATGGGTCATAAGCCCAACTTTCTCCTAGTAGCATATGCATGCCATCTAACATTATTGTTACTGTATCAAATGATTGCCTCATATTTAATATGAAAGGGCCTACAACCATGGGTAATTTATCCATGTGTCCTTTCTTCATAGGCATGAAATGAACTTGATCAACACTTAGACTCTGTCTAATGAACTCTAAAGCAAAAAGCCTCATTGGTACAAAATTTGGAAGTCTGAAAGGCTCAACACTTGCTCCATATAGCCTTATTTCAGAATATTCCTCAGAAACAAACCAATCTCCATATTTACAATTGTTTCCTAAATGCAAAAAATCCTAAGCTTTAGGTAAGAAATAGGGAGGAGGACTTCCATTCAATATTTTGTATGCAGTTGACATGTAATAGCTAGCAAAATCAAAAAACCCAGCCTCATTTTTCTCCCTTCTAACTACATCAATCCAGAATATCACTGATTTCCTTATTTTATTTGCATCCATACTATTTAAGCCTAAATGCATGAATTCTTCCACATTCAGATATAAGAACAAATATACAATTAATGAAGAAAATTTGAATGAACCCGTTAATGAAAGGCTCGTCAACTGTGAATTGATAGCTTCTTGCCAATATGATGGAATATCCAGCACCATTCCTGGCTTCATCATCTTGGAAAACATCCCTAGGACTGATTTATCCACTGTATAATCATCATATTTACCCAAAATATTTGCAATATGGCTTAATAGTAGACAATTCTCGACATCAAAATGCCCAATATCAAACTCTTTTGCAATCTAGCTGAAACTACTTCATGTCAGGCTTCAAATAAAACATGAACTGATTGAATTCTTCTCTTGCAAGATTATCATAATATTGTACCAGCGAATCGTCAGAAAATTGGATGGATGACTCTAACTCAGGATAGCAAAGGGCTTGACAGATTAATAGGGTAGACACCTGCAGAACATTCTCTCCTTGAGAATTCATGACAAAACACTTCCCTGGATACATGAAAGATACCAACCTATAGATAAATTCAAGGAAAAGGTGGGTTTTAGGAATGCATGCAGACAAAAATCCAGATTTGACCATGGCAGAATACACAAGGGAAGCATTACCATTCAAGATAACTTTCTAGTAGAGTAGGAGGTGAATTATTGAAAAGAGGGTATCTTCAATATCCCCCTTAGTATCCATGAGAGGGATATGGCTAGTTGAACCAGATATGGACGGCCATTTATCCACGGTTTAAAATTTACATAAGAATCAGTTCACAGGGTGGTCAAATTTGCAGGTGGCGGAAAGCTAAAACAGGGTGCAACGCAGCAAATCAAAAGTAATTTTGAAAAAAAGATATAAAATTTCTTTAAACAGGTGGCACGGGTTTTAAAATTAATGTTGACAAGACACACCAGCAAGCTGTTAACTCTGCATGATGTGGAAGATAGTTGTGACCAGCTCAATGTCTTACGTCATTGCAGGGGATCTCGGGGTACGGAGGAAAAATTCGACTAATGCCCCTGCATTCAATCTCCGTCGTTCATCTCTGCGGTCCCCAGAGTCAACCTATTCAACTGCAGAGGCACTCCTCATGGTATCCGATGTGCTAGCTATGCTCGCGGGTTGGGCCTTTTGATAAGAAATTTAATGATCAACACTTTCTGTCAATCAAACCAATCAATGTTTAACATTTAATACCGAACCCACAACTATAAAGTTTAAATGTTTAAACTTTAACTTAAATTTTGATGGACATACATCTTTTTCTCATGCTAGAGTATATTATTTTGATACTTTAACATATTTTATAACAATTTCTTATTTTTATATTTTCGAATATTTGCAAAATAAAAGGATATGCATATGATCCACAATAGCTGGCTCCACCTGGGGATAGTGTTTTTTGCCAAAAAACACTAAGAACTTGTATATCAGTGCCTTCACTTCGGGAATGGAGTCAAAAATTACTTGATGGGAAATATACAGTGAAAGGAGACTAAATATGTACAATAATAAACTAAATACCTTTAGTGCTGGAAATAATGCTTCAAATACTGCCCATTCATAGGAAGTTCTACTAGTTCTCCATCAAGATCTTCCAACATGAAAGTATTATTTGATCTTACTTTAGAGATTTTGTAAGGACCATACCATAAAGGATCAAATTTTCCATGTTTCCCTTTCTCTTCCCTTCTGGTATCCCATCTTAATACCAGATCTCCAGTCTGAAACATGATTTCTCTTACCTTTCTATAAAAAATAGACTTCATTTTTTTCTAGATAAATGACCAAATTGTCTCTGACATTATTTCTGCTTTCATTTAATTCTATCACCTAGTTTAGTCTTTAGATCAAGGCATTAGGTTCCTCTTGAGAGTCTTGAAGAAAAGAAATGACTGGTTTTTCTAGATGAGTGGGAAATAGAGCCTAAGCACCATATACCAATTCATAGGGAGACTTACCAGTGGATCTTTTAGCATTCATCCTTACTACCAATAAAGCAAAAATCAACTTTGAATCCCAATCCTTTTGGTTCTCATTGATTGTTTTCTTCAGTATTTTCACCAATGTTTTATTAGATGATTCTGCTAATCCATTTCCTTGAGGATGATATGTTATAGAGTTGGATAATATTACATTATAAGTCTGAAAAAAAATTATGAATCTGATTGAATTGAAAATTTGAGCATTTTCTATTACAATCTTTACTGGACATCCAAATCTGCTGAAAATATTCTCCTCTAAAAACTTCATCACAACCAAATCATTTTCCTTTCTAGTAGGAATTGCCTCTACCCATTTTGTAAAATAATCAGTAGCAGTTAGAATCCACTTAAACGTCCCACTTGATAGTGGATTAATATCTCCAATGAAATCCAATCCCCATTGTCTGAAAGGTTCTTCAATAAATACAGGAAGAAGCGGTAAAGGAGCTAACCTTTTCTTTTCTGCAAACAGTTGGCATTTCTGGCAACTTCTAATAGTTTTGTATACATCAGAAAATAAATAGGGCCAATATAAACCTAATTTAAGAATCTTATGAGCAGTTAATTTCCAGCTGTAATGAACTCCACACAAGCATTCATGATATTCATTAATCATCTCCATGGTTTCCTCTTCTGTCAAACATAACAACAATACACCAGCAGGATCTTTCCAATACAACTTAGCTTCAAATATAACATAAGGTTGAGCTTTAAGTTTCAGATCTTTGTACTTAGCTCTGTTTATTGAAGGAGGACAAGAAAAGAAATAGAGATAATGAATGATATCATTATACCAGACTGAACAGAGAAATTTGTACTTAATTGTTGACTTTGTCTTAATCTGATATGTTTCTTCAGTTAGTTCATTTACAGGTGAAAGTAAACTAATTCCCAAAGCTTGGAAATTATATTTTGTCAGCAATTTGGCCAGTCCTTGTCCTTTGACTGACTTTGTTGGTTTGATATCCAAGTCATGTTCCTAGATTTTGGTAATCCATTTTCCTCTTTTTCCTTCCACATCACTTTGTACTAGCACATCCTTTACAGTAGAATTAGGCACATATGCTACTATTTGAGAATGAAGTACATAAGTTCTAAAAGCCTTCAATGATTTAGCTAAATCATATACCTACTTCTCTGGGATATTATACTTCAGCTCTGCATCTCTAAGGACTTTACTGAAAAAGGCTACAGGTTGTTCACTTCCTTCTTCTTTTTTTTGTAATAACATAGCAAAAATAGTAGAAGATGATGCAAATGAGAAGATTTGAAAAGGCTTTAAGTAATCTGGACTGATTAGGACAGAGCTTCTTGGAGAGATTCTTTAATTCTGCCAAATGATTCTCTTACACATTTTTCCCATTTTACTTAAGCATTATTTTTTAACATATATGTTATTCTCCTGACAATCTCAGCATAATTTGGAACAAATTTTCTCATAAATTTGATTTTTCC
Organism: Pinus albicaulis; assembly: GCA_034641835.2. Taxonomy (NCBI): domain Eukaryota; kingdom Viridiplantae; phylum Streptophyta; class Pinopsida; order Pinales; family Pinaceae; genus Pinus; species Pinus albicaulis. The sequence goes on from CM076569.1 coordinate 167,100,464, forward strand.
CAGAAACCTTTGGATATCTTTTTTATTTCTAGGTAGTGGGATTGTCTGTATAGCTTCAACCCTTGCAGGGTCAATCTTCACTCCTTGTTTTGAAGCTATGTGACCCAACAACTTACCTTCTTCTAAAGCAAACAAAAATTTCTTTGGATTTAATGATAATAAATTTTTTCTACATTTCAAGAAATCTTTCTTCAAGTGTTTTAAGTGTTCATCATCAGAACCTAAAAAAATAGTAACATCATCAAGATAAATAGCTACAAATTTATCACCCAGAAAAGCAATATCCATTGCCCTTTGGAAAGTTTCTTCTGCATTCATGAGGCCAAATGGCATCCTGGCATACATGAATGTTCCTCTAGGTGTGGTGAAAGCAGTTTTCTTTTGATCTTCTCCACAGCCACTTGATTATACCCAGAAAAACCATCAACCATGGATAGCCTGAATGCTCCAGTTACTTTCCGCAGAAAAAAATTCATCTTTGGTAAAGGATAGTTATCTTTTAGGGAAGCTCTGTTCAAATTTTTGAAATCCACACACAATCTTATCTCTCCATTTTTCTTCCTAACTCGTACCAGATTACAAACCCAATCTGAATATCTTAGTGGAACTATGATTTTTTCTTGCAAAAGTTTCTTCACCTCTTTTTCATTTGGAGCCAGCAATAGTGGGTTAATTTGTCTGATCTTATGCTTGTGTGGTTTAACCCCATCTTTCAGTGGTATTTTATGTTGAATAATATCCAAATCATACATTTTCAAATCTTCATATGACCATGCAAATACACCGATGAATTTTTTAAAAAGATCTACATACATTTCTTTGTACTCCTTAGGAACTCCCCTAAAAAATTTTACCATTTTAGGTTCATTTTGATTTCCTAAATTACAGTCCTCAATTTCCCCATCTTGGGATACCTTTTTCTGGCTTATTGACACATTATTAGCGTCAAACAATCTCTCAAGAGGTACCAAAACTTGGGAAAAATATTATCCTTCAGCTAAATTATCTTCTGATCACCAATTGAATGTTTCAAATTTTTAGACATATCACTTTCATCACTTTCATCAAATTCTAAATCAATTTGACTATCCTCAAAATTTCCAGTCATTATTATAAATTGATTAATTTGTTCATCACCCTCAAAAACCTACCAATGTTTTACATTATTAGGGATTGAAGGCCTGTATCTCAATTCAATTTCATATCTCAATCTTGGATTAATTGGTGGCTTAAATGTGTTGGCAGCAACTTCCAATGAATCTTCCATTTTGTTCTCTTCTCGAGGAATGAACTATAAATTGAAAGCTTCAAAATAATTCTCAACTATATCCCACACCTCATTTCTATAAGACCTCAATATGGGATGTTTAGTCTAGCACTAATTCTTAATTTGTCTTATAATTAATTTCGAGTCACCAAAAAAATATATACACTGAATTCCCATATGTTTATCTATTTGCAGGCTTAGAATCAATTCTTCATATTCAGTTACATTATTAGTAGATTCAAATTCCAATTTGAAGGAATTAAAAGGTAAAAATTTACCTTCGGGAGATATAAATATGAATCCAGCTCCAGTACCCTCCTTGGAGAACGCACCATCAAAATAACACTTCCAAATTTTATTTGAACACATATATTTATGTACATTGGCTGAAGAGAGTTGTTTTTGTGAATCTTCAGCAAATTCTTCATCTTCATGCAGCATAAAACAAGAGAGATCATCCTTCTCTTGACCATAAATAGGGGAATTACCTTCATCTTTCTTGGTAGTAGTTTTCAAAAATCTAGTTTCTCTATATAACCTCCTCTCCTCCCCATAAAAACAAGAATAATAGCATATGTGAAATCCAATTTCAAAACTCCTCCAAGCTTTTCTCCCCAAGATCTAGACAACAGCATACCAATCTGGCTGGAATATCAGTTACTACCACATCCATCATAATACTCTTAGCTAGAATTTGTGCTAATGAAACAACCATATCTTTGATAATACCTACACACTTAACTCTTTTTGAATCAAAGGAATAAATGTCTCTATATGGTTTGGTGATTTGTAAATTTAACTCTTTCATCACAGATAGTGGCATTAGATTATGTGATGCACCAGAATCTAACATACAGTTATGTAAAATGAAATCATGCAAAAGAACTGATACATAAGAAGGTGGAACAGAAGAATCTACCTCTTCAACATGAGGTCCAAAAGTAACCATTGTTTTCTCTTCTTGCAGATTCATTATATCACCCAGCTCATCAGACTGAGATAAATTAATAAACTCTTCAATTTATTTCTTATAACCAGGTGTTTTGACCAATTCAAGAAGCGGTAATGAATATTTACTTTTTCTAATTCTTTAGACAAACTGAAATTTTTATTTTGTTTTGTTAACTTTTCAGGTTCTTCTTGGTTTTTATTTGGATTTACATGTTCATCAAGAACAGTAACAATTTTCTCCAAAATATTAGGGTCATTAGATTTTATTTTAGGAGCCTCAACTTGTTGCTTCTCTTTCTCTTTTTCTTGATTCATGGGTTGTCTCCCCTTATCTGATTTTTTAATAGGATTCTTCTGTAGTGGATTTTCCATGGAAGTAGGTACAGCTTCTGATTCCTCTCCTTCATCATCCTGAGTTCTCAACCTCTTTTTTGACCTCAAATCATATTTTTTATGCAAATCTGCTTGCATAAAATCAGTAAATTGTTTGCAATCATCATCCATTTCTTCCTGATCAAAAGAGACATTAGCTTCTTTACATTCTTCTACATATTCTTTCTCACTTTCTTCTTCTGTCTCACCATCTTCCATATACATAGCAGAAATTTGATCTTCATCTTCTTTTTGATCATTATCAGTAGAATGTGATGGGGTTTCCTCTATATATAAAGGTGCTTGGACTTGATCTTGATATTCTCTTTATCTCTATAGAATTTTTAGGGGTTGTTTTCTGAATTGGGGGTTGAAAACCCCTCTGTTTTTTTGTGCAGGTTTCTTGTTATCTAATTCCATATTTACTAATTTATTTGACAAATTTTTAATGACCTTAGTCATATCATCTATCCTTTGATCTTTTGATGATTCTTCTTATTTAGCTTTTCCTTTGTCTTGAACCTTTCTAGTAGCAGTCATGTTTGCCTCAATTTCTAAGGCATTAGTTTGAATCTCTTCAAGGGTGGAGGCTCTTCTTTCTCTCAAGGTAAAACTGAAATCTGATGCAAATGCACTAGAAAAAACAACCCTTGCTCCAATAGGAGGAGGTTTCATTTCCATAGGAAAAATATTGTACATCTTATTAAATATTTTGACAAAATCACTCATACTTTCATTTGTTTTTTTCTTTATAGCATTAAATTATGTTAAAGAATAACCATGGTATCCTTTTTCACCCCATCTCTAGATTAATTGTCTTTCTAATTCATCCCAATCATTGATTGTACCATTTGGTAATCCTTTGAACCATTTTATTGCCTCTCCACTTAGAGACTACACAAAAAGTCTTACTACAACATCAATATGTTCTACATTAAATTTTTCAGAAAAAGTGCAAAACAAAGGCAAGTGTTGTTCTGCAGTTATTTCATCTTCACCAGTAAATCTAGGGAGCAACTTAAGGTACTCCTGAGGCATTCAATTCATTTTTTGGGGTAGATTTAATGGTGCATATCTATTCATCAAGAAAGCAGGGGCTGCCATGTTTATGCCCTGATTGACTACTCCTTCAGCGGGGTTAAAACGAATACCAGTCATAGGTGAGGATAAAAGGGGTGGAACAACTAATATGGGAAGGGGTATATGAACAATAGTAGAAGATCTGGCAACTAAATTAGGTTGAGATTCTGTGAATGGAAATGATACAAAATCAAAAGCTAGCTCTTCTAACATTGGTTCTTGGAAATGAATGGGTGAGGGTAAGGATTCTTTTTCCAAGAGAATGAGTTTTCAGGAAATTTCCTTGGGGGCGAGATATGAGAATTGCTGCCTGGTGCAAGCAGTGTGGCATCAAGTGTAGAAAATATTTTTGCTTTCTGGCCCTTCTTTGAAACTAACTTTTCTAGATCTGACAGAATAGGGACCTTTTGCTGAGAGGTATCTGACCTCGTGTGAGGCCTCTTAGGAGCCAGAATTATATAAAATAAAGCACAGCTTGATATTTCCTCTGCTACGAACAACGAAGTAAGTATGGAAATAGCTTCGGGAAAACCTTCGAATCTTCGCTCTCGACAACGGGCGCCAATTAATGATATGCAGCAGAATAATCCTTAGAATAATGATAAGGAATCATACTTGAATATTTATATGATTATGTTATATATATATATATATATATATATATATATATATATATATGTCTCTGTTTTATTAACCCTTAATTATTTATGATTAAACCCTTAAATGTCAAATATGATGAATGCTTCACAATGCTAACATCTATTAATGTTGAAGAAAGTGACTAGAAGAATATGAAAGAAGAAGTCCAAACTAATATGCTGTTTTATACAGAAAATATCATTTCCAACCGCAGAAGAAATATATGAAAGAAATAGTTAAAACAAAGGAGCGCCAATTAAGGTTTTAACTCTTATATACAGAAATAAAAAGAGACCTGTTGCTCATAACTTTCTTTTATTCATAGATAGAAAACACATAATGTTAACTTGAATACATTTCAACATAAACAGAATGCTAGAAACTTGCTTACTCATTCATTAAAATTTGAATCTCTGAGTACAAAAATAATTGTCTGAAGGTCCAAAACTTGGAACCTTTCCTTTCCTTGAAAATTACATTAAATATAGTAAAAAGTAGTTTGGAACTGCTGTAACCAATCCTAACTACCAAAACTTCTTTAAGACTTCGAAGGCTGTCTATTACATGCCTTGAAAATGTCTTGTTACAATTACATTGTCTTCAGAAAATAACATAAAATAAATATCCGAATCTATAGGAATTGCTGATGATGTGGCTTCTTTTCCTTGGTCAACTAATTTATCTTTATTTTCTGCTGATCTTTTAGGCAGGTCTATTGTCCAAGCTCTACACTTTTTCCATATTTCTACCTTCGTCCTAGATGAATGTGTCAGATTGTGATATCCCAATCTGAATGTAGTAATTCGATCATAAGAAGGCCTTTCTATGAAAAGAGTCTTTACCATCCACAAGAGTTGAAAATGTCTCTGCAAGAAGTCGACCATTGTCTCTCCTTTAAGCACCTAAGTCTTTTCATGCCTGTTATCAGATTTTCTTTTTGTCATCACTAGTAAGTTCTCATAAGAGCTCCATGGCAAAAGATTTCCTTCAGCTCCCCAACATGATGGCAAGCCTACTCTTGTCATTTTATCAAAAGAATTATCAAACTGACTTACTGCTTCCTTGATTTTCATCAGTTTCTTTTCTGCAGCCTTTCTGAGATCATTTCTGACAATCATTTTATTAATTTCTACTGCATACAACATTCTGTCCCGCATATCATTCTCTTCTAATTCCTGATCTGATTTAGAATTAATAAAATCAATAAATCTTCTGGCCCAAATGGCTCTATTAATTCCTTTTTTCTTATCAGACATGATTGGTTCTTCACATTCTAAAATAAGGCTTTTCTCTTTTGCAATTATCATCAGGAAACACCATTTAGATTTCATTTCTGAGATTATATCAGTCCAAATAATATCTTTAGCTTGTATCAGTGAGAGATTTCCTTTCAGTGTTTCTTTGAGATTTTTAATCTCAGCTTCAGCATTTTGGAAATCCATTTTGTACTTATCAGCTTCATTTTCTATGACTTTCATCAATTTTGTTGCAGTCTCCAGATCTGTTTGAGCCTTCTTTCGATCTCTTTCAGCCATCTGCAACTCAGTATTTAATTGAACAATTTGTGCTTGAGGGTCTTCATCACCTGTAGGAAAAACAAAAGTACAATTATGATTATCAATATGATTTTGCAATGAAATTGTAGTCTGCTTTATTTTGGAGAGTTCTTCATCTTTCTGCATGAGTTGCTGCAACAACTTTTCCTTTTCCTTCTCTACATCTGCAACCTCTGCAATTTCTGCACAACAGTCTTATCACTGGGATCTACTCCAATTTTTATAATAATTTTCTTCAGTTCCTCATTCTGAACTGTTAAGGCTCTTGAGTTAGCCTTCTCTAACTTCAACTGTTTAATTACTTTATCCAATATATTCTCTACCTTTATTTCCATTGCATTAGTCTTTGTGAGGTCATTTACAATCAATTAACATGTTTGCATATGCAAATTCATTTTATCCATCAGTGGAATTTTCTTTACATCCAAAGTCACATTGACAATGCTGAAATTGCTAGAATAACCAATTGACATATTTGTAGGATGTGAGAGGGCAATTCTGAATTGATCTTTCTCAAGATCCATTACAGTTAACAATCTTGTTTGCTCAGCAGTAACTTGATGTTCAACTTGGGCCTCCATGCTGGCTTTCATCCTTTGATTTCTTTCTTCAATTTGTGAAAACAGTTGTTTGATCAAGGGCACCTGTTCATGAGAAGCTTCATGATTCTTGGGTGAAGCAGGAGCATTTTTCTCTTCTCCCAAATGTAAAGAAAAACCAGGTGCATTAGATGTAGGCTCTTCAGTAAGTTTTTTTCTCTTCTTGGCTCCCTGCTCCTCATCATCTAGATCAATAACTACTTCCTTGGTTCTTTTAGTTGTTTTCTCTGCTATGATGGGAGTTTGAATGTTTGCATCTACTGAACTCATCACAGCTTTACATGCTATCTTCTCTTGTTCTGACCTACTTTCATGAATGAAAACAGAGTACCCATTCTCACTTCTTCTATTTGAAATAACACTATATGGGTCATAAACCCGACTTTCTCCTAGTAGCATATGCATGTCATCTAACATTTTTGTTACTTCATCAAATGCCTGCTTATATTTACTATGAAAGGGCCTACAACCATGGGTAATTTATACATGTGTCATTTCTTCATAGGCACGAAATGAACCTGATCAACATTTAGACTCTGTCTAATGAACTCTAAAGAAAAAAGCCTCATTGGTACAAAAGTTGGAAGTCTGTAAGGCTCAACACTTGCTCCATATAGCCTTATTTCAAAATATTCCTAAAAAACAAACCAATCTCCATATTTACAATTGTTTCCTAAATGCAGAAACTCCTGAGCTTTAGGTAAGAAATAGGGAAGAGGACTTCCATTCAATATTTTGTATGCAGTTGGCATGTAATAGCTAGCAAAATCAAACTACCCAGCGTCATTTTTCTCCCTTCTAACTACATCTGTCTAGAATATCACTGATTGCCTTGTTTCATTTACATCCATAATATTTATACCTAAATGCATGAATTCTTCCACATTCTGATATAAGAAAAAATATACAACCAATGAAGGAAATTTAAAAGAACCTGTTATGAAAGGTGCATCAGCTGTGAATTGACTGCTTCCTGCCAATATGATGGAATATCCAACACCATTCCTGGCTTCATCATCATGGCAAACATCCCTAGGACCCATTTATCCACTGTATTATCATCATCGTTACCCAGAATTTTCGCAATATTACTCAATATTGGACGAGTCTCAGCATCAAAAATCCCCATAGCAAACTCTTTGCAATCTGGCTGAAACTGCTTCATGTCAGGCTTCAAATAAAACATGAACTGATTGAATTCTTCTCCTGCAAGATTATCATAATATTGTACCAACGAATCATCAGAAAATTGGATGGATGACTCTAAATCAGGATAGCAAAGGGCTTGGTGGATTAATAGGGTAGACACCTGCAGAACGTTCTCTCCTTGGGAATTCATGACAAAACACTTCCCTAGATACATGACAGATACCAACCAATAGATAAATTCAGGGAAAATATGGGTTTTTGGAATGCATGCAGACAAAACTCTAGACTTGACCATGGCAGAAGACACAGGGGAAGCATTATCATTCAAGATAGCTTGCTGGTAGAAAGGGAGGTGAATTATTGAACAGAGGGTATCTTGAATATCCCTCTCAGTATCCATGAGAGGGATATGGCTAGCTGAACCTGATAAGGACGACCGTTTAGCCATGGTTGAAAATTTACATGAGAACAGTTTACAGGGTGGTCAAATTTGCAGGTGGCGGAAAGCTAAAACAGGGTGCAATGCAACAAATCACAAGTAATTTGAAAAACAGATAAAATTCTCTTTAAATAGGTGGCACGGGTTTTAAATTTAATGCTGACAAGACGCGCCAGCAAGCCGTTAACTCTGCTCGACGTGGAAGACAGCTGTGACCAAATTAGAAACAAATCAGATTAATGCATCTATTAATTTCCAGAATTCATATGTTAGACTTCCTACTAGGATTTATGTAAACCCTAGATTTCATACATGAGCTCCAACAATCAAAAGCAGTCACAACTTAATTAACAACATGAATAACTTCTACTAGGGTTTGATGTAAACCCTATATTTTCTAGCTACAAATTCTCAACAATCATTATATAGATATACAAACTACAGAATTTAACTACTACTAGGGTTTAGTTGCAAAACCCTAGATTTCTTAAACAACGTCCTAGAATACCAAACTATGACTAGGGCTTGTTTTTAAACCATAGGACTCATGACTATTAACAATTAGTTCAATACACATATCTACGAATTCATCATTACACATAAGCACATCATATGTTAGGTAATACATTAGACATATACTGACTTAGACTAGGCTAGGGTTTCGACCAAATGGACACATGCACACCTAGTGTTTCATTCCTAGGATCTTACCTTAAAGACATAACAAGGGTTTTGTTTATAGAGCCAACCAAACCCTAAAAATATAGGGTTTCATAACATAGCAAAGAAAACCTTAATATACCAAAATTTCAAATGTTTGGGATCTTAGACAACAACACTCAACCATAACAAGTTAGGGTTTTCATGATCATGCCAAAACCCCAAACATGACATCATCATCAAAAATTCAAATAACATTTTCAATAACCCTAAGCAGGCTAGGGTTTCACACATTATTATTATCATACCCTTAATTTAGGGTTTTTCCAGAGAACCTATCTAGGGTTCTATAAGAACAACCAAGGATGTAAGGGTGGTAGATTTATCAAATCATGAATCACCCTAAATAAGAACTTTTATGATTCAAGACAGCTAGAGATAACAATGTTAGTAATGTAACACAAATTTCAAAATAAGATGAATGTACTTTTTATACTAAGATAATTTTATAAGATGTATAGTCTAAGACATACCTGTAGATGTTCCTTGACAAACGTTGTAAGGATTCCTTGAAGTGTTATTTTTGTATTAAGCCATGATCTTTTATACCTGTAATACATACTTTCAAGAAAAACATGTGATAACATGATCTAATTTCTCAAGTTAGGTCTTCTATGTAATCATGGAGGATGGAATCCTATGATATCATGGAGGATGGAATCCTATGAGATTTTAGTATGTTATCTAGGTAGTACAATCTTTATCCTAGACTAGCTATAAACATGGATTATATGAACCATTTAAGATTAGATACTTTTGAAAATTTAAAAGCTTATGAACATACGTACCTTAAGTGTACATACCTCTGATTTCATTAGACTTGTTGCAAGTGCATTTTATTAAGTGACAATACTTGCTTGATTTCCTTCAGTTGGTACCTTGTACTCGTACTATCAATTCAGATCCTCAAGGCTTGAATTTCCATAGGACAAACTTAAGATTCCTTTCATAGTCTTCAAATGAATGTTTTAGATCTTGGATTAAACTCATAATAGAGCTCATAATTTTTTATCAGACTTTATATATATAATTTAGACTTCAAACTATTCTTTGTAGCATGTCCTTAATTGTTCCTCAATGTTTCATTCTTCAGACAGTCCTTGCTACTTCACTCTACCAACAATATGATGCTCTTGACATATTTCAATATCATGTTATAGTTTTGAGGAAGCCTTCTTTCGTTACTGTTTGTGATCGAGCTATAGGTGTCCAATCCTCATTCTAAAGATGATCCGAACTGCTTTCACTATGGTATATCAAAACCCATCATTGAGACATCCGAACCTCCTCCTTCTTCAAGGTGTCTTTAATACGGTGAATAAAGACATAACTAGCTCATTGTAATCTTAGTTCCATTAGCCCAAAAATGTCCATCTTGATCTGACATGTTCTTAAAGACAAATGGAAACAGAAACTTTCACTGAGAATATTTCAAAGATGTATAAGTGGTCTTCAAACTGCCTTTGATCATGACCTTAGCTTCGATACCATGTAGAGAAATACAAAGAGTGGCAGTTAAATGATTTCTCTTATTATGACGTTATATTGTGATGTTTTCATTATTATTATTTGTTCTTTCGAATTATCTTTTGTTAATATCAAGACTAATTCCAGGAAAAAATAGAAGAGAACACAAGATGTAGGCACACATCTATGGAAAAACCCCACTCTAGGGGAAAACCCGACAAAAAATCTTCCTTCAGAAGATTCAAAATAAGGTAATACGACCAAGACCCTCACAACTTGACTCAAGACTACCTCCATCCATCAAGTCAACCTTGTCATGTCATTCTTTAGTTCTATAATTCTTCGCTCATGTAGCAGTCCTCCTTCTTCACACTCCATTCCTTGCAATGGCACTGAACTTGTATCTTGTGTAGTAATTACACCAATGGATTCAATCCAATCATGTCATGTACTAAAACAAGATAATGAATCCTTTTACAATATTTGTGGAATATAAATCACGATCGCCCAATCACATGCAAGTAAGAGAAAGAAGTAAATCAATTGCACACCAAAAGATTTTCCTGGGGAAAGCAACTACTCAAAACCCCTCCATGTTTATTGTATAATCAACCAAGGAATCATGAAACAATACAATGTATTTGTGCTCACCACAACTTCATACACTATCAATTGCTTAATACTGATCTAGGAAAAATTGGACAAAAAAATAGCCAATTATCAGCCTACCCTCAGCCTACTCTGCTTACGCAATCCCTAGAGAAATAAACCCCTATTAAATAGGAAATTCAGCCTTCCTTGATTGCACAATTCATCATGGGATTTCTCTGGTTATATAACTACATCCAAGCAGTTTTCTAAAAATATAACTGATAGTTTACTTGTCTTGAACCTCTGTCTCAATTGGGTCTCCACTATAATTGACATGCATGCATCTATAAATAGTGAATCATCAGTTACTTGGTAGATCACTACTTGTGAATTAATTCTATTTTAATTCACTTGATCTTCCACTAGCTCATCAAACAGTTAGAACTAGTTAAAGTGAGTTTAACTCAATTAATGTGAGTTAATCGATTCCACTCACACCACACTTGTGCTGCAACTGCAACTAGACCCTGTAAATAATAGAATCACTCTTCATGCTTATCCTTTGACCCTCAACTCGAAATTATTGAGCTAACTAAGTCTCTCACACTTAGTCAACTATTACAAGTTGTTATGAGATAAGATTACAATTAATTTTCCAATTTATTTAAAACTTGGTTCCACACTTTTTCACTAATGTGTCACTAGAATCCCTCACTCATGTGTGACCCGGGATCCCACACCATTGTGTGTGCGTTTTCTTGTTAAATTTCAACACTCCCTCTCAACAAGAAAGGGATTATCTGCTACCCCGATCCTACCTCTGTGGTATTCAAATTTGCTCTTCGCAAGTGCCTTTGTCAAGATATCTGCATCCTGATCCTCCGTGGGAATGTACTGCAACAACATAATGTGTCTTTGAACACAATCTCTGAGATGGTGGTACCAGATGTCAATATGCTTGGACATGTCATGGAATACTGGATTCACTGAGAGTTTTATGCAACTCTGGTTAACACAATGTATCACCGTTAGATCCATCTGATGACTGAAAAAACCAACAAGTATCTTCCCCATCTAGATGGCCTCACAAGAAACCTGACTAGCTTCCATGTACTCTGCCTCGGTGGAACTGAGTGCAATTGATCTTTGCTTCCTGTTGTACTAAGAAACTGTTGTTGATCCTATGTTGAAGATGCCCCCTGATGTGTTCTTCCTGTCTGATGGACTACCTGCTTAATCTGAATCGGTGAAGCCTTGAAGCTTCACTCTCTCTTTCCATTTGTACCATAATCCATACTCTGTAGTGCCCCTGAGATATCTCAACACATGCTTCCCCGCATTCCAAAAGAGCTTGTAAGGCTTAACCATAGCTTGAATAAGCTAGTTAACTGCATAGCATATGTTTGGTCGTGTGTTCACTAAATACATAAGTGAACCCACAAGCTGCCTGTAAATAGTAGCATCCACTACTTCACCTGAATTAGCATCCTCGTTCCTCTAGTTTCCTGTAAGAGGAGTCTCCATGGGTTTGCTGCCCTCCATGTGGAACTTCCTCAGAATCTCCTTAGCATACTTTCCCTGAGATACAAGTAGCTCCCTATCTCTTTACCATATTTACAAGCCAAGGAAATAATGCAAGAGCCCCATGTCCTTCATCTCAAACTCTCTTGCAAGATCCTCTTTGCAAGAAGTTATGAGCTGCTCATCACCTGTCAGTATTATATCATCAACATAAAGAACAATAATAAAAAACTTACCATCAACCACAATATGATATAGGTTCACATCGCTTCACTCTTTGTGAAGCCCAACCCGGTGAAATAGTTTTTGATCCTAGTGTACCAAGCACGAGGTGCTTACTTCAGCCCATACAATGCTCTCTTGAGTCTGCACACATGCGACTCCCTGTCAAAGGTCTCAAAACCTTCTAGCTGTTCAATGTACACTTCTTCCTCAATAAATCCATTGAGAAAGGTTGTATTTACATCCATCTGATGTATCTGCCACCCCATCCGCGTCGAGAGTGCAAGGATAGATCTAATCGATGAGTACCTTGCAGCTGGTGCAAAAGTCTCCTCATAGTTAATCCCCTCTACCTGTGTGAATCCTCAGGCCAAAAATCTAGCCTTGTATTTCTCCACACTCCCATCTGCTGCCTGCTTCACCTTGTAGATCCACTTGGATCCAACCACTGGCTTCCCCAGTGGTCTTGGGACCACTTCCCATGCACTGTTTCTGATAATGGAGTCATACTCCTCAACCATGGCATCAACCCATGTTGGATTTTGCACTGTTTCCTCAAAAGAGGATGGTTCTGTCACAATACACTCAATCATAAGAGCCATGTATCCAGTATATATGTATGGGGACCTTCTTTGCCTGCGCTGTGATGTAGGTGCTCCTACATGCTCTGTCACATCTAGCATCAATCTGCCAGCCTCTCTGGTGCGCTTCCTACCATTTCTAGTGGATGGTTCTACATGAGTGGTTTCTGCCACTCCGTGATCCTCTGCTTGTGGTTGCTCCACATCTTGAGGTTCATCATTTGCAACTAAGAGTTCCTCATCTGCATGCAAGTCAAACTCTCTCTTAAGGGACAATCACATGGCTTTCTCCTCATCAAATTTAACATCTCTCCTGACAACTGTCATCCTGTTAGTCGAAAAATACACTCGATATTTGTGGGGAGTATCAGTGTACCCCACAAATATCCGAACCTTTGTTGTTGGTTCTAGCTTCTTCCTGGCATATTTGGTCACATGGAAATACATAGATGAGCCAAAAAATTTAAAATATGAAACATTCGGTTTTTTACCTGAAAAAACCTCCTCTGGTGTACCCATGCCAAGTATCCGATGAGAACTATAGTTCTGCACAAATACTGTTTTGTTGCATGCCTCTGCCTACAAATGCAATGGTAGGCCCTGATCATGTAACATAGCTCATGCTGCTCCCACAATTTTTATGTTCTTTCTTTCTGCAACCTCATTCTGTTGTGGGTTATGAGGTGTAATCAATTCTCTCTGAATTCCTTATTTGGCACATAAGTTCTTGAATTCATTAGATATGTACTCACCACCATTGTCGCTCCTTAGAGCCTTCACCTTCTTCGCTATATCTTTCTCTACCAATGCTTCGAACTCACAAAACTTGAAGAACACCTGATCTTTCTTCTGTAGAAAGAAGATCCAACACTTTATAGAAAAATCATCAACAAAAATCACATAATACCTGTGCTTTGTTGTGGAACGTGTAGATAATTGTCCACACACTTCTAATTGAACTCTCTCAAAGATTGCCACTGCTTGAAGGATCATTCTCATGAAAAGTGGTTTTAGTATACTTCCCCATGGTACATCCCTTTATCACCAAATTGATTCTGATAGGATGCTCATCAATCAACTTAATGTAACTTGTTCAAATCACTTTTGACTGAAGATTAGCCTCTTCAGCTTGAGAGGGCTCTCTCAAGGTAATTTATGATTTTCAATGGAAATTTAGATGGCTAACTCTATAATTGTAACTTGTTTTGATTGATTGTAGGTTGAAAATGTAAGACTTTCTACCATTGGGTTATGGGGTCAATACCAGTAAACTCAATGAAAGCATTTCTTCTTATGGAAATTGAGGTAATGGAGGCTTCAATGAAATGAGAGTACACACACAACACATGAAGAAAACAACAGTTTAACCTCTAAAGGAAGTTAGAGCATGTTACCATGAGTTTTGAGTAATTAGACATCAAACTAACTACAAGTATTAACCATGAAAGATATAGAACATATAACACATTAAACAAATCCTTCGAATCTCAGGTAAAGAAGCAAATATCATTGTATATTACTGAATCTGAAAAAACTATTACAGAGTAGAAGTTTGGTACAATATTCTCCAACCTAGTGATATTCAATTTTCTGTCTATAAATAGACTCCTTTTACATTGCATAGGATGCTGGATCATCGAACCTTAACTCTGACAGCTAACATAACTGAAAACTACTTTCTTGGAACATAAAAAGACAACTAGTCTCTAAAGACTTACATTCCTAATAGGACTCTAGTTATATCTATTACAACTACTAACTAAAGGAGTGCATAATTACATCAAAAGTAGTTAGGTTGCTCGAATGGAATTATTCATCATCAAAAGAATAAATGCCCTTATTGAAATACAAAACAATCTTCCTATTTTTAAAGAAATGAAGACATGGCCATGGCATTTGCTGACAGATGAGATGAATGAACCCCTTTTTCCTGTGCTACATTGTTGCTAATATGCTGATGTAGTGAGTCAATTTAGGATGTGGACCTCAATTCGCTGATATGCTAATAGATGAGCTGAGAGCTAGCAGATCTGCTGTATGGACGGAATGCTGAACACTTTTTCTGCCTGACATCGAGCTTTCTGTTGTTTTGTCACCTGAAATCTTCTTGCTATGTTAAAACCCTTTTATAAAAAAAATAACATGAAAACCAATATACTCGGACTTGAAATCTTTCAAATCTCAATTCTGAACTGGCATCGCAACCACACACTTCGCAACCTTTAAATTTTAAGTTATAAAGAATACGATCGGTGGTGCGATGCAAAGGGGAGGTGACGTGGAGGATCGGTGATGTGGAGGGTCAGTGGGACAGGACAACATCACATATCACAACTCTTATCATTAAGTTATAAGCGCAGGGATAACTTTTATAATTTGCGATGTGCGGGGAAGAGGGACCCACTGGCATATGGTAGATTTTTATGAATTGGCGAAAGGTTAAAAGCGGTAAGTGTTATGGAGTTTATATGATATCACGATATATCAAAGTATTGCAACATATGTGAAGCGGGGGCAAAACTGTTGAGGTGGGGCCGATCTACCGCATCGCAAATTTAAATAAATAGACTGCGGGCACTCACAAGGTAAGTTAAAGTATATCGATGCGAAATCGCAAATCGGCCATCACATTGTTTACAGTTTAGTTCCTGATGCGAAACATATAAGATTTGTGAAAGGCGACGAGGGCCCCACTTTAATCACAATCGGGGAATGAAAAGAAATGAAACAGTAAAGGTGGAAGGCTAAAGCGGAAAAGCGGAAAAAAGGGTAAGTTTAATAATTTTCAATGGAAAATGAAATGAAAAGGGAAGTGTGGTGGGTAAAATGGGTCCCACTTCATCATATTTTTTCCTTCGAAAGGTTTGTAGGAGATGGTAATGTAAATGATTTTGGGTTTTGGTCTATGGGAAAAGTGATTTTGAATGTATGGAATTGTATGAATGGGGAAGGAATGGATATGGTGGGATGGGTGGGATGCAACAAATACCAGTGCTTATGAGTGATAACACATCCCTTGCATGTGTCTATCTGCGCAAGAGTACCCTTTGGAAGACCTGTAGAAATATGTTGCATGATTCTCAAAGCATTGTGGTGTAGATGGCCCAATCCCCTGTGCCTTAACTCACATGTATCCCAGATCACCACCTTCCCTGCTTTACTGCTCAATGCTACGCAACCATCTACATCAAGTTTATAGAGTTTCTTCACATGAACCCCAATCTTCTTTACCTATGTTGTGGCTTTGTGATGAAGGAATACCTTTCCTTCACTGAAAACCACATCATATCAAAGATCCTCCAACATAGAAACTGAAACTAAATTCTTTTTCAAGTCTGGTACATGCATGCCATCTTTTAATATGAAAGGTTTACCTAACTGTCTTTGGAAAGTAACTGTACCAATCTCGATAGTGTTATACCTCTTGTCATCACCCATCTTGATGTGCATCTGAAGATCCTTGTTCAAGACACTAAATATTTCTTTGTTTCCCATCATGTGGAAAGATGCTCCACTATCCAAGTACCACATAGATCCCATCATAGTTGATGTCATGCATGCGATGAGAAAGAAGTCCAACTCAAACTATGAGGCTAAAGCTTCACCCATTGCAACTCTCGGAGCCTTCTTGTTGTTATTCTTCTTTTGTGGACAATTTGAAACATAGTGTCCATGATCATGACAGTGAAAAAATTTCACCTTTGACATGTCACGCTTCTTTCCTTCTTTGTCGATCTAAAATTTGGAATGGGACTTATTTCCCTTCCCCTTCTTTTCCTTACCATCCGAGGCACAATTTTCCTCATCATCAGTCTTGGATGAGGATCCATCCCTGATATTTCGCCGAAACTCTTCTTATACCAAATCTGACCATAGTCGCTCCCAATCTGATAACTTCTCCCTCCCATTCACAAAGTCCTGGTAACTATGCCAGCTCTTGGGAAGGCCTAGAAGTGCTAGGCTCAGAAAGTCATCATCAACTACAGTAATCGCAACACTTCCAAGCTCATCTTGACATTGAGTGAACTTGGACAAGTATTTCTAGATTGTGTTGCCCTTCTCCATTTTGATTTTCCTGAGCTTGTCCTTCAGTGCCAATTTTCTGTGGTCACTGCTGCTTTGAAACATATCTGTCAAGGATTTCCACATATCATATGGAGTTGCCTTTCCATGGAGACTCGAGACAATATTATCTCAAACTCCCTCTAACAAGATCCTACTCGCCTTTTCTACCTTCTTCTGTCATGCATCAAGAATTTGGGCATCTGTTGTTGCGGGCTTGGGAATATCATTATCTATGAATTCATTCAACCCATTGTCCTCCAACACTGTCTCCATCCTGTCCTTCCATGAAATATAATTCAAACTTCCCTCGAGTGCATATGCGAGTCTCAAGCCATTGAAAGACATCTTGATCCGCTTCTAGCTCCAAAGAAAGTATCTGCAAATTTGAATATTGTTCAACACAAACTCAATTTCTTCTCTTCTATTGTGATTCTCTGCGCTTTTATACCATGTAGAAAATCTCTAACACAGCTCTGATACCATGTAGAAATTACACCAATGGATTCAATCTGATCATGTAATGTACTAAAACAAGATACTGAATCCTTCTACAATATTTGCGGAATATAAATCAGGATCGCTCAATCACATGCAAGTAAGAGAAAGAAGTAAATCAATCGCACAACACAAGATTTTCCTGGGGAAAGCAACTGCTCAAAACCCCTCCATCTTTATTGTATAATCAAACAAGGAATCATGAAACAATACCATGTATTTGTGCTCACCACAACCTCATACAATCTACCAATTGCTTCACACTGATCTAGTCAAAATTGGACAAACACATAGCCAATTATCAGCCTACCCTCAGCCTTCCTTGCTTACGCAATCCCTAGAGAAATAAACCCCTATTAAATGGGAAATTAAACCTTCCTTGATTGCACAATTCGTCATGGGCTTCTTGTGGTTATATAACTGCATCTGGGCAGTTTGCTAAAAATACAACTGATAGTTTACTTGCCTTGAACATTTGTCTCAACTAGGTCTCCACCAGAATTGACATGCATGCAACTATAAAAGTGAATCATCAGTTACCAGGTAGATCATTACTTGTGAATTAAATCTATTTTAATTCACTTGATCTTCCATTAGCTCATCAAACAGTTGGAACTAGTTAAATTGATTTTAACTCAATTAATGTGAGTTAACTGATCGCACTCACACCACACTAGTGCTACAACTGCAACTAGACCCTGTAAATAATAGAATCACTCTTCATGCCTATCCTTTGACCCTCAACTTGAAATTATTATGCTAACTAAGTCTATTACACTTAGTTAACTATTACAAGTTGTAATGAGATAAGATTACAATTAATTTTCCAATTTGTTTAAAAATTGGTTGCACACTTTCTAACTAATGTGTCACTAGAATCCCTCACTCATGTGTGGACTAAGATCCCACACCAGTGTGTGTACATTTTCTTGTTGAATTTCAACATCTTGATATAACACCGAGCACTAAATCATTTTTACCGTGATAACATTGAATTCACTCATTGAGATAGAACTAAAATTTTTCCACTGTGATAGCACCAAAGTTTATCCACTATGATAGCATCGAAACGTCATCACTGTGTTTGCACTGAATCCCTATCATTGTGTTTGCATCGAGACTTCATCAATGTGTTTGCACTGAATCCTTATCACTGTGTTTGCACCGATTTCTTGTCACTGTGTTAGCCCCGAGTTCTTGTTATTGTGTCAAAATTGCACTCAGTGATAACACTAAAGTTGTATCCCTTTAATAACACCAAACCTTTGTAATAACATCGAACTTCTGAAGTAGTACCGAAATATATCTCTGAAATTTATGTGAATTTCTTTCTATGATTGTTGAGAGAAGTTTACCTTCCTTTATACAGTTGTTTCCACATTGAAATGAGGCGACATGAGTACTTTGAAGAGTAGTGTCTCCACATAAGGTTAGGCTGACTTGATGAATATTTGTTTGAGGCCAACTTGAAGACTTGGTGAAGAGGCTGACTTGATGGAGGAGTCTTTGACCAAACAATAATTTAATTTCTCAACAACCTAAAGCCTACAATGGAGGCTTGATCTATAAAAATTTACCCAAGCATGAAACCCATGCTTTAACAAGTCATTTCAATAATACAAATTCTTTTTACTTTTTTTTTTTTTTTGACAAATATATTACATTTTGATTCAAGTACGATTTATGAAGACTGAACCTAGTTACATTCTTCAACAAAAAGTACATTATTAAGATCCTTCATAGATTTTCCATGATAGATTGTAAGTTAATGGATACTCCTACGGTGATGAATTTGAAGAATATTCAATACTGTTACTCTATTCTGATTGATCCTGTTGGACACCTAATCCTCTATGGGTAGGTGTGGAAGCCGAACAATCAAACAAGAGTCCAAGTGACCTTGGAATGTGAAACCAAGAGTCACATCCAATCTAGTATAAATGTGCATCTATGGTTAATAGAAAGACATCTCATGCTTATCTTTCTCCTTGTGTGTGTTCACCTTGCCTAACAAATCCCTCTATGTAATGAAAATTAATCGTCTCGTTAAACTACCTTGTGAACACTAGACTTGACATTTGTTATGTTGTGAACACCTTGAGCCAATTATTGGTTGAACCTCGACATGTGCACTGGGTTGCAACAAAACATATACTGAGATATTTGTGTGGTATAACCATTGATTATGGTCTGAGATATGCTTATAATGGAGAATGGAAGCTACATGGTTTCATTGATGTTGATTGGGTTGGAAGCTCTAATGATAGAAAGAACACTTCTAGATTTTATTTCATCCTGGGCTCAGTTATGATTTCATGGTTTAGTAGAAAGATTTTTTTTTTTGAATTGAGTACAATTAAAGTTGAGTATATAGCTACATGTTCAGCTTGTTGTGAAGCTACGTGGCTTCAAAAGTTGTTCGTTTTATTATTTGATCAAGTGTTGGAATCAATCATTATATATTGTGATCATCAAAGTTGTGTGAAGCTATCTAAGAACCCAATTTTTCATGATAGGCCAAAGAAAATTGAGATCAAGTATCATTACATCCATAATATTTTATAGAGGGGAGTTTTGAAGCTCAAGTATGTCCCTACTGATGAACATATTTCTAATGTTTTGACAAATTCCATGGTCCTAGATTAAGTTTTCCAACTTCAAAGAAAAGCTTGGAGTTGTTGGAGAATCCCTATCTGAGAGAGAGGTACCAATGATTGCACAACATCATATGATTGAAAATATTCCTTGGGTTGTGGCTGACAGACCAATGGATTGGTTGGGAATATTTTCACTCCCTTAGGTCAGTTGACCGGGAGAGTAGTGAGTTTGGTCGAGGAGCTTGATTCTGAGGCATATAGTGATCCCTTGGGTCATGATGAATGAGAGACGAGTTTGGTTGGGGACACTGATTTTTTGATCTCTCCCTTAGGCAGTTGCTGAGAGATGTATGGTTTGGTCGGGGAGATTGATCTTGAGTTCACTTCCTTGGGTCATTCACTGAGAGGCCAATGAATTTGGTTAGGAAGGATGAGTTCTCTCCCTTAGGACATCTGAATAAGAGACTATATTTTCAGGGATTGAGATAGGGATTCCTCCCTTGGGTCATGGGTCGAGAGACCTTGTTATGGCTGAGGAGATGGACTATGTGTATATTATTGGAGAATATTACCTCATTGATTGATCCCAATGGTCAGTCTGGCACTGAACTAGATGCCATTGGGTTTTGGATTATGGGATGTGTTTTGATGATATGTATCTGTTGGACCCACATGATGAAATCCCTCCTCCTAAGACATAAATAAGACCTCATTGACCCCCATTTGGATCACACCATATCAACTCATTCTATCTGAAATATCAAGAAGTACACATGTGCGAAGGGTTCCAAGGAGTCTTTTTGTTCTATGTTAACCAACATTTATTCTTTTGCTTGACCAACGTTGACTTGGGAGAATCTTCTTCCATTTGACCAAAATCTTGACTGTTTGAAGAGGCTGAAAATTGCAGAGATTGGTTAACCTATTTTGACCGAAGTTTTTCTCCTTTTTTGGCTCATTGACTTAGGTTGACCAACTGCTTTACTAAATAATTGACTGAGAATTTGAGAGGTTTGATTGGGTTTTTTAGAGCTTCCACAGGCTGAAATTCGACCCTTCTATTGCAAGCCTAAATTTTGGCCAACATTGACTTTCTTCTCTCTCCTTTGACTAGTTTTGACTTGGGAATATTGAGGTCAGAATTTGGAATCTTGTTGGAATATTTTGATGTAATTTTAATGAACTGGATTTCTTTCTCATAAGGAAAAATTGGTTGGGTTTTCCCCTTGTGGGTTTTGCGTTAGTTGCTAGCCTAATTTCTAGTGCTTGTTTTATAGTTCATTATGATCTCTATTGCTCTATTAAAGAAAGTGAATGGTTGAATTTTTTCATGTATAATTCTTAATTATTGAATGCTCTAAAGAAATATAATTGTATCATTGGAATTGATTATCTGATTGAAAATTTGTACTAGTCTTGATTGCACTAGAAAATCAACAATTATCAGGGAAGTTGAAGAAAGTGTTACACCTCTAATTATAGACAATTATATTCACTTGTATGCATTTGTAATATGTGATTTGTGTACATATTTATGTTTCATCCTGCAATATTGGCATGTTGAATACCATTGCAATTACTACTCCATGATTTGTCAGCATATACTAACAACACCCTGTCGACACTGAAATGCTAAATACCATTTCAGCTACTCCTTCTTAAGAATTCAACCATAAATATGTACAAATAATTAATTAATAGAAACTTTTGTATGACTTTGATGTAAGATATCGTTATTGATCAATAAATGGTTAACTACATAAATGAAAACCTTAACTATCATACAATGTAAATGATGTATATTTCATTTGACATAAGGCCCTTTTTTGTGGTGATTCATGATCCTCATGACAAAGGCTTGATTGGATATGGATGGAAAATGATATGAGTGTAGAGAATGCACTATAGGAGTCGCAGATGTAGAAGCGAAGTCAGTTTAATGCCATGTAATGCAAATGGAATGGTTGTCACAAAGAAAGAGACATGCATGAAGTCATAGCATGGCATGTGTGAAAAATGTTTAAATTTAGACAAGGGAAGTGAAGAGATAAATACATGGCGGTAAAGTTGAACCAGGAAATGATCAAGATGGACCATCAAACAAGATAATTGAATTCATTGGAATTTCAAGGAACAAAAAATGAGCATTATAGATTAGAGGAAGATGGATGTTGGGTTGGCCTCGAGATTGATATATAGAGGAAGTTGATTATTGATTAGAGTGGAGTAGGCATCAAGAGAGAGATGTTGTCCTCACTAAGTAGTTTAGGGAAAGGCAATTGTACCTCAAGAAATTATTCTAGGAGAGTTGCCATTATTAAGTGAGCAAGCATACTTCAACGACGTGAGTGTTGAATTTTGTACAATAATACATAGTGGAAACTAGTTTTATGATCTGATAATAGCTTTCTAATGATTTTCAATCAATTTATCTCGTGTCACATATATCATTAAGCAATTATACACAAAAAATCTCAACAGTAATGCAGTGAAACAATAAGATTAAAAAAATACAACCATGCACAATAGAGACAACAAGTTTTCCCTAGGAAACCCAAACTTGGGAGATAACCCAACAACTCTTCTTCTAGGATAGTTTTTTCCTCAGCAAGGTTTACAATAAATTGTCTAGAAATTTGTGCCAAAAATCAAGTCCAAAATTTAGTCACTTCATCATTTTTTTCTGCTCTCATGTGTGGCTAATATAGAAGAGATATGATCATGAGTAAGTGATCAAATGAAATGTCATGTCATGTGTATATATACAAGTCAAATGAGTGCATTTACCCAAAGTGACACACCCTTTCATGGTGGGGTTGACTTGTCCCTTTTGAGCCTACATGAAACCCAAAAATAAAATTTATTTTATTTTAATATTCTTAATTTTTCTAGTCCAACTTAGGAGGGTTTTTGGCATGTGGGAATATGTCACGATGCTACAAAAAAATCAACAGCGAGGAGGGTGAGATTCAATGGTTTATGCAAAAGGAGAATGAATACTTCATGATTTATTGTTAGTAATCAAGTAGTAAGAAAATGTGTCCAAGAGAAGCAAAACATTGTTGGATTTGTTGAGATTGAATGGTACCTAGTGAGGTTTTGAGGAATTGTGAAAGAATAAAGGAAAATATATTTGTATCTACTTGTACCTTAAGTACAATGAATGAGGAAACCTTTGTGATTCAATTGTTTTGATTATATTTTGTCTTCACTTTTCCTCCATTTCCTTCGACTACAATAGCTTGTGGTGGTTTAACACTAGACTACAAAGCTATGAGTTGCGATCATTAAATAAAGGTATTAAGTGTGAGAAATCCACGATTTCAATAAATTGGAAACTATTCTTCTAACTGATGTAGTTCATTTGTCTTTTGTTATTTAATTAATGACAATTAACGAATAACTCATTACTGCAATCTTCATAATTAAATAAACATTGTGGAAATAAATCAAGAACTGAGAAATAATGCACACACCTAAAATGACACCAATGTTTGGATTAACATCCCCTGACAAACCCCAAAGGGAAAATCAATGTAGCAGATGAGGGTTTATATTTTATTATCTTCAACTAATTAGAGAGTACATAGATATGCTTGCCAAAAAATTGGCAAAGCTCAAAAAAAAAATCTCCACCACTCCAACTGGAATATCGACCTGAAAACCCTTTGTTTCCCTTGCAAAATCAAACTTGGCCTCCTCTAGTAAATGCGTACAAAAAATGTTTTTGCGGGAAATACGAACTAGCTAGAAACTGAGATCATGTTGATTATGCACTTCTTTGGTGATTATGCACTTACACTAGGTAACTTGCTCTATTCTCCAGATTTGATCCCCAACAACTGGAAATACGATCTGCTGCCCATATCTGCACACTAGGAGAACTCACACCCACTGGTACAATCTTCCTGCAGAAGAAATTGATCTCCCCCCTAACTACGGAAATCAATGGAAAATATCCCCTAGAAATATCTCTTCAATTTATGTTGAACCGTCTCATTGATTCTTTGCTGGCTTGAACTCTTCCCTCGTTGAATGTTACGCAATGGGAAATTCATACTTCCTTGCTCCCTTGCTCATTTGATGTATCTTCTCCGAGCCCCATCGACTTGCTCTTATAATTCTCCCGCTGGAGCACCAATGACCAAGATCGAATAGTGATCGATGGCTCATATCATCTTAGACTTCGTCAAATTAATTTTGAGAAATATCTACAACAAAACTCAATTTCCTTTCAATTAATACACTTTAATTAACCAATTTTCCGAAGTTAGACTTAAGAAAATTTAATTGTATTGTCAATTAATTTAATTAATGTGTTTCAGAGCCATATATCATGAAACCATTTTTAGGTATTGGAGATCTCATGTTCCTTAGAGACTAAAACACGTCTGATTTTACCACAATAACCAAAAACCAACATTAAGAGGGCAATATTGTGCATATAAGATTTTTTCAACAAGAACATTGAGTATTACATCATGTGTTGAATTTTGTAGACATTTTCAGTCTTTATAACTTATATTTTAGCCCTTGAAATATATAAATAATTAATATACGACATGTTCTTCATGTCTGTATCAAAAGAGAAAATTTTGAAATTTGAATTTTGAATTTTTGGCTCCAAACTTGTCAAGTCAACCCAGTGAAGAGTCGCCAATTCGGATAAGTAGAACACTATATATAGAGCATTCAACCTCATACAAGACAAAATATATTTTTTGCATCCTAGTAAAGAAGAAGTAGGACTAATAAGGAAAAATTCATCTCTATCAATTCTCTCTCTCTCGTTCTTTGCACTTGTGAATTTTCCAGGTAGTTTTTGGATAATAGGTAAAACTTCTAGGAATCAAGGCCAAAATTCTGGGCAAAAAATTATGGACAACAAGGTTGAATTTTTGGGCATATTTTGAGAGGTTGAAATTCAACCTAGGCATATTAGAGAGGGCCAAAGTTAAAAGGTAGAATATTGACTTAACATAAGTGTCATTTGACCAGGTTTGACCATAGCATTGTTGGTTAGTTTGAACTCGTATTTGACTAGCAGTATTAGGTGTTTCTCTTGTTGAATTGAAGAATTTCTCTAAGAAAAAGGTTGTTGGGTTTTTCCCCCAAGTGAGTTTTCCAAAGGTAAATATGTTGTTCTCTTTGTGAATTGTGATATCTACTATCCTTATGCATTTATGGTTGAATTTCTGAAGTGTAATTTCTTAATGATAAATTGGAAGTGCTAAAAGAATATCTACATCATTAGAAGCAATTATCAATATTTCATAAATGAGTGCTTGTATCTATTGCACTTGAAAAATAAACATGGTACAAAGTTTTGGTGAAGTATAGGACATTGAGATCACTCTTGAAGAGTTTTGGTAAAGGGAAGAGCATTGAAGAAAACCCACATTTAAAATCTAATTGTTTATCTATGATTATGGGTTCCTCTATGAACCCTGAGAACAAAATGGAAGGAGCTACAAATTTCAGGGCTTGGAAAAAAAGGATTGGCCTCATCTTTGTAAAGAATGATCTCTTGGGTATTGTGACAAGCAGTGTCATTGCACCCTCATATAATGAAGGAAAAATTGAATATGAGAAAGATGATATCACAGCTAGAAGTATCATTGTAGATTCAATCAAAGATCATTTCATTCCTTATGTCGCAAATTTTGACTTTTCAAAGAAGATGTATGATACCCTAGTTGGACTATACGATAACAATAACATTGTTCAAGCAATGAGTTTGAAGAATAAGCTTCGTGATGTTAGAATGACAAGAAATGATATTATAGCCTATTATTTCATGAGGATTTCTCAATTAAGAGATTAAATTCGAGCAATTGATGAAATAATTTTTGAAAGGGAACTTGTTGGTTTACTAGGCTCATGGGATTCGTTTTCATCTAGTATTTGTGGCAAGAAGGAGAGTCTAAGCTTTGAAGAACTTTGGATCTCATGTACTCAGGTAGAATCTAGGTTCATATCCAAGGTCTGATGAAGGTGATTCTCAATATTTTGCATCACTTTTCAAGAAGGCTAGAGGAAGAAAGAAGTTTGGATTTGAAAGAAGAAATGAAGGAAGAAGACCTGAAAGGTAGAATACCTACTCCTAAAGGAAAGAAAGAAATGTCAAAATGTCGAAAGTTCAATGTTATCATTGTCACAAATTTGGTTTACTATAAGCATGATTGTCTTGAAAGATCAGCTGATAAAATGTTACAAATATAGTTTATATAAAAGATAGTTTTATAGTTAATTAATTGATTAGTTAATGAAGAGGAATGTTCTAAGGGACATGAGCAGTCATTGAAGGGGCGCCAACCTAGGTATATAAGTGGACCCTCATTGTAACATTAATCACTCTTATACATTAATCTTTTTAATAAAATATTAATTACAATACATTTGTGTATTTTACATTTAAAATCACAACTCTAAGTTTTGTCGCTTCAATGGTATTAGAGATATTTGACGCCTTAGATTTTATTCACTGCACATTCTACCATTAAATCTTAGGCCCTAAAAATCATGGAATTAAGTGAATATCATAAATATAAATTGTTAACGGAAATTGGAGAATCATTACAACAACTAAAACAAATAAAAATATCATTTGCAGAATCAACAAAACATCTTGAAGCATATGCAACATGTCTAACAGAAGAGATCATTGACATGAAAGAGACTAACACTAAAGAACCTTCTAACCAAAAAATTGACGTTGAATATGTTGAACTAGGATCTTCTTAGGGTGACATGAGTGAGAATAACAATCAAAGTGGGTATATGATAGTTGAGGATGAAATCAGGGAGGAAGAAAATTAATTTACAAAAAATATTCAAGAAGAATCACTACATTCTACAGAAGATTGGGAAGAGGTTATGTCAATTTCAAATTTAGATGAGAATGAAGATGATATTAAAGATGAAGATGACCTGGATTATGATAATGGTAAAGATAACGATGATGATGCTTTTCAGTAACAACCAACAAGGCTTCCTATAGTAAGAAGGTCAATGTCTCCAATTTCACTAAAAATACCTCTGCAAGCCATGACTTTTAAAAGTGAAATTATGAAGTTTCGCCCTCTGAGAAGTTCATGTCAACCATTTAATTGGATTAATTGTTAAAAAATTTATTGAAGAAAATAAATTCCTTCAACGTACAGGTACATGTACAACGAATCCATTTGGAACATCTAGAGCTTGCTTATTTGACACAAACAAAAACCTGACCACTATAAATCTAAATACTATTGGAAACATTTCATATGGTCGTGTTGTGCACAAGAGCAGCAAGGGTATTCTCTGAGACATTCTTAAATGTATCGGTGAAAAAAAATAAAAATAGATGGTTTGGAAATGTGATAAAAGGCTATACCTTTTCATGATAAAGAAATGATTGAAACTGTTGATATCCTTATGGGATGGACTCTTTTACATTTATGTGAGTAAAAAACAACATGTTTTATTAAGGTTCTTGAATTTCTTCCTGAAATTTTTGAGGCTCTAAAGAGTGAGGGGTATACTATAAATGAATGCAAAGATAATGTTCTTTTTCCTTTCTTAATTGAGAAGTTAGGGCACAATATTGAGAAAGTATGGAAAAAGACACATGAATTAACAGATTCTTGGAATGATGCTCATAATGTAAGTACAACTATGAGAATGAGAAGGACAAAGCATGAAAAAATTCACTCAAATTTCAAAATGTTTATATTGAATACAAACACTAGCTACAACCATTGCTCTAAGCTCTCTTCCAAGGATTTCAAGCTTCAGTGGCGATGTGCCACTACTATAATGGCCTTGTCTCAAGCTTGACATCAATTTCAATATTTAGATATTGAAACTAAGCGTCTGATAATGGTATTTATCGACAACGAAATTTCGGAGAACATAGTTTAGACTTCAAACTCAGGTCGCTTGGTACACAGTTTGTGACCACGCTTTTAGTACAATGGGTATCATTGCAACGATGGGGGCAAGTTTAACTACTCATGGTTATGTGAGGCCACTTGCTTAGATGGAGAATGGATTACTGATGGAGTGGATCACTTCATCAATAGTAAATGTTAAAAATGGAAACAAAATCCAAGATTTTGTGGAAACAAATCATTTGGGTCAAGTCAAAATTGCTTCAGTTGTCAAAACAAGAAAGTGGATTTGGGTAAATGCAAAACAATACCAAGGTATTTTAAAGTGCAGAATTTCTCGCTTTAAATGGGAACAAAGAAGAAAACAAACCCAGAAGAAGAAAAAAAACAAGAGCAACAAAAATAAATAAGAGCCAATCATTTACAGTCCCACAACTACACCTCTTACTTGGTCATCAAATCTCTATGTCCAAGAACTGATGAAAGCTAGGGCAAGGCTGGAAATTTTAGAAGCCAACGAACAGGAAAGAGACCGCAAACTTTCAGATATCACACTTGCAAATCAATGTTTAATGGAATGTAATAGAATTTTGAAAGAGCATGTAACAATATTACAAGATGTTGTAGAGGCAGGAAGACGAGAATGGGAAAACATGAAGGCAACATGGAAAAGTAGGAATGACGCAATGGAAACAAGAAAAGATGTGATAATCTCTAAAAAAACTTAGGTAGATACACAAATGGGTCAACAAACAATCATTTCTGAAAAGAAGGCAGAAGAGAACAAGAAGACATACACTCCAAAAGAAATCAAAACTAGGGTTGAGGACACTAATGGTCACAGGATAGAGGAAAAAGAAGATGTAAGTTCTCGTAGAGCACAGGAAAGAGAACATAAAGAAAGAAAAGAGAGAGAAACAAATTGTATTATCAGGGGAATAAGAGACTATGAAATGAATGAAATCACTTTCAATTTGACAAGGGACTTTTTGAGAGAGAAATTACAATGGAGAGGGAAAATTTGTCAAGCAAGGAGGGTGGGAAAGATATGTGAGGAAATACTTCGACCTATAAAAGTCATCATGGAAAGTGTGCAAGAGAAACATCATCTCTTAAGAAAAAATAAACTCTTGAAAGGCTCACACTTATTCCTAGATGAATATTTAACTAGCAAGCAACAAGAAGAGAGAAGAGAAGAAGTGGAGAAAGTTAGAGTAGCAAGAAATGAAGGAAAAAGGTCATGGTTGTACAATGGTAAAGCGGTTATTGCAGTGTTTGGGCCTCATGGAAAAACAGGGCAGCAAGCTGACAATGAAGAAAAAACAGGTAATTCTATAACAGGGAGGAAAACAACAGGATCAACATGGATGAAAAGGGGTGGAGGCTCAAATTCGAGTCTTGTGTGCCAAACCGCGTAGCAACCAAATCCTACCCAATTCTACCTAAGTATAGTTTACTAGAACTGTAGAGGTTACCCTTGGAGGAGGGGACTTGGGATAGGGCCTAATATAGAAGGTAGAGACATAATTTGTCTCACAGAAACTCATGAACATGATGGTTGCAAAACTCCTATGTCTGATGGTTATTTGAAGTTAGCAGTTTGGAACGAGGCAGCAAAAAATGGCAAGGGGTACGAAGGAATACTGGTTTTAGTGAAATAAAAAGAAGGCCGTCACATTCAGTTAGTGAAAGAAGATACAAATAAACAATATTTATGGTTCAAAATAATAGAGAATGAGAACGACATAAGAATTGCAGCATGTTATTTTGCGCCTCAAGTATCAAAAACTTAAAAAAATAAGGGATTGGATAGCAAAGATCCGTTTGCAGCTTTAAAGCAAGATATTTCCGCATATTCTCAACAGGGAGAAATTATTTTAGTGGGAGACTTCAATGCTAGAACAAAAAATGAACAAGTTAGTATTCTTTTTTGCAAAGAGGATCACAATCCTATCTGGCTCATTGAAGAGGAGAATTCTCAATGGTTGAGATGGTTAGTAATCGTTTTAGAGAGGAGTTTCTTATGTTGTGTGGTGCCTTTAACTTAATTATCTGCAATGTTCTAGATAGATGGAAAAAGTCTAGGAACTTCACTTGCAACACATACAATGGGGAAAGTGTCATTGACTGTGTTATTGGTTCACAAAGCCTAATAGAAAGAATAGATGAAGTTAAGATTGGAAAGCATATTTGGGAATTAAATTCAGATCATAATCCAATTTATATAAAGTTATCATGGTTGTAAGAAAGATAAAATAGTTGGAAAACCCAATGTTCTCAATAATCGGTATCAAGGCGCAAAATTATTCTAACACAAGAAAATTGCACTATCTTCAAAACAATGTTGAGGAGATCAATTCAAAAGGAGAAAATTGGTCCCCGGAGCCTCAACAGCCATGAGTTAACAAATATAATCCAGGGTGCACTTGAGAAGTGCAAAAGAGAAAAAAATAAGAAATAAGAATCAAATTGTTTTCCTGTGAATGCGTGGTTCGATGAGGAATGCGAAATGGCAAGGAGAACCTTGAAAAAGGAAGGATAGGTTAAAATGAATGTAAATTTATATAAGCAAATTTAAAAAAAGAAAAAATATGAGTTCATGCAAACAAGGCGGGAAGAGATGATATATCTAGGCAAGAATAACCCAATTTTTTTTTGGCAAGAACTTCAACCATGGAAGAAGCAATTTGAAAATAATATTACAACCAATCAGTGGTTTGATTATGCAAGGCAACTCTATGAAAAAGAATTAGAGGTTGAGCCTCCTCCCAGGATCAACACATCTACAAAGCTTTTCACAGTACATGAGGTGGAGGCAGGAATTAAAAAGTTGACAACACGGAAGGCAAAGGACTTGGTTGAACTTCAAGCAGAATATCTAAAGTGGGGAATGAAAAATTTTGCACCCCACATCATGGAAATATTCAAAAACGTCATTCATTAAGGATTCCCAAGGGATTGGACAACTAGTCTAGCAATTCCCCTTTTTAAAAGTGGAGACATTAATAATCCTTCCAACTACAGAACCATTATGATCAATGCTTTGTTTGCAAAGCTTTTCAGTGACATGGTAGAAAATAGAATCAGTAAGTGGGCATAAGTAAAAGAAAAGAGGGAAAAAGGGCAAGAAGGTTTTAGGCCGAAGCATTCTACAGTAGATCATGGTATCACACTGAGACACATTGTTGAAAATGTTTGGGGGAGAAAAGAAGAAGTATTTTGCTGCTTTGTTGACTTCAAAACAACATTTGACATAGTCCCTAGAGAAACTTTGCGGCATAGAATGGAAGAACTCGAAATTCCTTTACAATATAGAGCTGTTGTCCATAGGCTTTATGAAGAGGTGAAAGTAAAAATTAGAACTTCAGTAATCATTTCAGAAAGTTTTAGAAGTGACATCGAAGTCAAGCAAGGTTGCCCTTTATCCCCTACCCTTTTTGGTTTATATATCAACAAACTAGAAGAGTGGTTAAATCTGCAAGGTGGGGATGGTGTTCGATTGGGGGAGTTTGTGATAAAGCTTCTTCTATATGTCGATGATCTTGTGCTGGTTGCTAAATCGACCCATGGATTGCAGATGCACCTATATGCCCTTGAGAATTTTTGTAAATCAGTGGCCCATGAAAGTCAATTCCAGTAAGACCAAAATAATGATCTTCTATAATAAAAGGAAGAAAAGGCAACATAATTTCTTCTTTGAAGGCAACATTCTTGAAGAAGTAAATGAATACAAGTACCTCGGGATCAATTTCAACAACAAGCTTAATTGGGAGGATTGCAGAAAGAAAATATTTTTATGAGGGTGGAAAGCACTATATGCACTTAAAAATAAATGTAGAGGGGCATAATTATGGGATTGGAACACAATCAAAGTAATTTTTGGACTCCTAGTTTGTCCAGTGCTATTATATGGGTGTGAATTGTGGGCTAGCAACATCCCTGTTTCAAAATGGAAACAAATTGAAAAATTTCAAAAACGCTTGATCATGAGCAAGTTCAAAGTAAAAATTTCGGTTCCCTATGAGATAATGTTGAGTGAAATAGGGGCATCTCCCATCGAAGCAATTTCCATGGTGTGTCTTATAAGGTATCTAAAAAGAATTGAGCAAATGGGAGGACGTAGATGGCCGCAAGTTATCTTCAATGAAGGTATGAGTGAAAGAAAGAAATCATGGATGAGACAAAAAAACAAATGGATGCAAAAATGGAATATTTGCTTGAATGCATGTCCCACAAATAGCAAGGAGTTAAATAATTTTGTGCTGGAGAAGTTCCATAAGGGTATATGGGGAAAAGAGTTGGGTTGAAAGAATAAGTATTATGTTCATGAATTCAACCCTGCTTGTGATCTCAAACAAAAAGAATATATTGGAGCTAACATTCTGTGGAGAGAAAAGGTTCTTATTGCTCAATTAAGAACTAACTCACATCAACTTCGGTGTGAAATGGGACGGTGGAAGAGACCTAAAGAAGCTTGGGAAGAAAGGGTATGTACTTTTTGCACTTCTGGGGCAGTGGAATTAGAAAAAACATTTCATTTTGGAATGTGACGCTTTCAAAGACATCAGGGATAGTTACAGTAGTATGTTAGTGTCAATTCCATGGAATTTTATTTTCAGTGAGGGAACTGTTAAAAGGTTGGGTCAGCTCATCATCAATTTGAGTAAGAAAAGGATTGAATTACAAAAGAAAGAAAGGAAGGAATCTGGGGTCCCATAGACTATTTTCAGTCTCTTGGACGTTAAAATATCATTCATTCATTCATTCAAGATGGGCGACGTTCGACTCCTGAGAAAGGAAAAAATTGTCACAGGTCTCACAACCCTTATTATAATAATATTCACAAACTACATCGAAGGTTCGTTAGAATTGGTGACCCGTGCAAGGCTTGTGAGATGAGTGTTTCACTTGTGGACTATGATGTCTAGAGCGCAGGAGGTTGTAGCGTTCTCATTTTGGCCCAATATCGCCAGCACAACAGTTGTATTCTCATGAGATATAATAGAAAAAGACATTCCATATGTAGCCTACATGTTGGTAAAGGACAAGTCAAATTAGTGGTGGTGTTAAGTTATAATCTAGGAGATTAAATATAATTTAGGATAAGAAAATTAGTTATATATATATAAGAAACAAATAAAATTTAAAATTATAATAATTAATAAAAAATTAAAGATTTAGTAATAATAATAATAATAATAATAATAAATTGAGAAGGAAATGGGTGAAGTTCAATAATACCACTTACACATGGTGAAATGATGTGGACAAGTGAAATAAATTGTTAGCGAATAAGCTTTGAGGATAAATCTTTTTGAAGAGAGGAGCGATGTTACGAATATATTTTATATAAAATATAAATGAATATATAGTAAACATAATTACAATTAATTAATTGATTAGTTAATGAAGGGGCACCGACCTAGGTATATAAGCGAGCTCTAATTGTAACATCCATCACTCTTGTACATTCATCTTATTAATAAAATATTGCTTACAATACATTTGTGTATTTTACATTTAAAAGCACAACAACTCTAAGTTTTGTCGCTTCATAAAAGGAGAAAAGGAAAGCAACATGCTACCACAATAGAGATTGAAAAACATCCAAAGAAACCCAAGAATGTAAATCTAGGTGAAAAATATTTCTTTTATTTTTCTTCTCTTATAGTTTATATTGTAGATAGTGATGATTTGTGGCTAGTAGATAATGGTGCCTCAATATACGTGATAGGAGATCGTGAAAATATCGCTAGTCTAATGGAAATTAGACTATCTCAAAAGGCAGAGCTTCGAGACAACAAGTTATGCAGTAAAAGGTGTTGAGAAGACTTCCATTAAGCCGGAATCAGGTGAAAATGTTCATCTTAGTAACATATTATATGTACCAGGTCTGAAAAATAATTTGG
Organism: Pinus albicaulis; assembly: GCA_034641835.2. NCBI lineage: Eukaryota > Viridiplantae > Streptophyta > Pinopsida > Pinales > Pinaceae > Pinus > Pinus albicaulis. Next base: position 167,134,555 of record CM076569.1, read on the forward strand.
TTTCTATTTCATGTTTGGAAGATAAAGGATATGATATTGTTTGTTGATGGTAAATTACTTGTGTGGCCAAAGGGCTAAAGTATAGATTCTGGTACAATAATTGGAGTTCATGAAGGAAGGTTATATAGACTCTTGAAACAACCCGCTTAAGCATTAGTACATACTAACATCAATCCATGTGAACTTTGGAATAGAAGATATGCTCACCTTCACTATAGATCTTCAATAGCTTAGAATTAGATGGTTTCAGGTGTTCCAAAATTGTAGATGGAGCCTGAAGAATTGTGTAAAGGTTGTGCACTTGGGAAGAATGTAAAGAATCCTTTTCCAAGCAGTGAAAGTAAGCCCAAGGAAATTTTATATCTAGTTCATTCTAATGTATGTGGTCCAATGCCAGTGAAATATCTTGGAGGCTCCTTGTACTATGTAACCTTTATTGATGACTTCTCTCATAAGACATGCATTTACTTCATGAAGACAAAGGATGAAGTCCTAAACAAGTTTCAAGAATTTAATGTTGAAGTGGAAAACTTGAAGGGAAAGAAAATCAAGATTTTGATATTAGATAGTGGAGGATAATATACTTTCAAGGAGCTTGTTTCCTTTTGTAAAGTATCTAGGATTAAGAGAGAGCTAATAGTCCCTTACAATCCACAACAAAATGGAGTTGCTGAAAGAAACCATTGAAGAATTTGTTAAGACAATGATGCATGATCAAAACTTTCTTATGTTTCTATGGAGTGAAGCAACTATGAGAGTTGTCTATATTCAAAATAGAAGTCATCATCTATTTTTTGAAGACAAGACGCCTAAAGAAGCATTCACCAGACAAAAACCACAGGTTCGATAATTGAGAATATTTGGTTGTCTACTCTATATCCATTTACCCAAAGATAAGAGAAAGAAGCTAGAGCCTTTAGGAAATAAAGGAATATTCATTGAATATAGTGAGTCATCCAAGGCCTACAAACTCTATATTTTAGGAAAACGACAAGTTGAATTCAACAACAACATTACCTTTTATGAGAATGTTTCCTATTGGAAATCTAAAGAAGTTTCCATGGACTCTGATGATGACGAAGAACATGAAGCTGCCAAGGAATAAGGTTCAAATCCATCCAATTCTTTAGAACATCCCCATAAATCATCAAGAATAGCCAAAAGGGCCTAGAGATCTAGTGGACCTAGTTGTTGTTCCTGAAATCAGGAAAAGGCCAACTTGGATTAGATCTACATTGCATGAAGTGGGACATGAAACATGATGTGGCACATTCAGGGAAAGAAAGATACCAAAGAAGTATTATGGATATGTAGCATTGGTGACTAATCTCATTGATTTTGAACCTTCCACCTTTGAATAAGTAGTTAGCCAACAAGTTTGGAAGGATGCGATGTTGGAATAATACCAATCGACTATGAAGAATGATGTATGGTATATTGTGGCTAGCTCTAAAGAGAATTCAATGGTAAACTCCAAATAAGTATACAAGATCAAGAATGCAGTGGGTGGAAACATTGAAAATACAAGGTGAGATCTGTGGCTAGAGGCCTTCTCCCATAAAGAGTGAGAGGATGATTGGCCCATTGATGTATTTAATTAACACCATGCCATACATTTTATTTGCAATAAATACTCTAAGCCAGTTTCAGGTGGAACCAAAACACGATCATTGGATTGTAGCAAAACATGTATTGAGATATTTGTGTGGTACAATTGATCATAGTTTGAGACATGTATCAAATGATGATATACAACTACAGGGATATATAGATTCAAATTGGGTAGGAAGTGTTGAAGATATAAAGAGTACATCTGGAGGTTGCTTAAGTTTGGGCTCTTATATGATTTCTCGGATGAGCAGGAAGAAAACATCTATTGCACTCATCACTGTTGATGCAGAATATATTGCAACTAGTTTACCGAGTTGGGAAGCAGTGTGGCTTCAGAATTTACTCGTGAGAATATTTGATCAAGTGATAGAACCGACTGTGATATATTGTGACAATAAAAGTTGTGTGAGGATGATAGAGAATACAGTAGCACTTCTCAAGATCAAGATCAAGTAGCACTTCCTCTGTGACATGGTGCAGAAAGTGTTGGAATTGTAACTAGGTTCGGTCTTCATAATAGTCATTGTACTTGTGTCAATATGTATTTTATATAAAAACAAAAAGAAGAAATATTATTATTATTATTATTATCATGCATGTTATTCATGCTTTATTTTGGTCAAAAGTAAAATTCAAATGACATTTTCTTCATGACCCTATGAAAAGAAGTAAAATTTGAATTTTCGTAAGTGTCATTTGTTTGTCCAAGTTTCCAAGTCGACCCTCCAGATGTATAGGTCAGCCAGTCCATAAGATGCTTCTTTTCATAATTGATCGAACAACTATTTATTGGCACATATCCTCCATCGTTTGGCATCAATTTTGAATATCTTCTGTGGTAATATAATTTAGGTTTGTGGCATAAATCTAAGGCATGAGAAGGTGTATCTTGAATGGAGTCATCTATTTTTATAATGTGAGTTTCCAAGACATTTTATTGCTGTAATGTGAAGTTCTTGTGGTATATTCCTCTATGTAATGTAAATATTCCTAAGGCAACAGTGTAAAATATTTTAAGGCTTATATGTCAATTATATGAGGCATTAATGGAGACATACATCCAAGTTTTTCAATAAATTTTTTCTACTATGAATATTAGCTACCTAGTATACCATGAAATCAATATTTATGTGACCTTCTATCTCTATGTGACATGGAATTTAAAGACACACATATGCCATTTTTGTGGCCAGACTTATTGATGGAGTTATAAAATAATTTGGAGGGTTGAATTGGAACTTGGATCATTGATTTGTTTGACTTGGATTTCTCTTGTTGATGTAAAAGATATAAGGAAAGGATTGGATATTTTTCCCCTTGTGGATTTTTCCCTAGCCTCTGGCCTAACTTCTGGTCTCTCTTGTCTCTTGTGCATTATGATCTCTACATTTTAATGTGTAATTTATTCATGACATAACTAATCAAAGTAAATAGTAAGAAAAGGATGCATATCAATCACAAACAATTAGTATGATAAGAAATTCTACATTGTATCCAAATTTCAACATGGTATCAGAGCTAGGATTGAATGAAGTTGAAGAGAAATTCAATCCAAAGAAGAACAAGTCTATGGTACAAATGATCAAGTAGAATCGAGTTAGGTACAATCTCATGTATATCTTTTATATTCAAACTTGAAGAAAAACACAATGTTTACTATGGAAAAGTAGGACCATGCCACCAAATTTCAATCATGTTGCATTGATCCATCGAAGGAGTTTGAAGTCCAAACATATACATGGCATCTGAACTATCTTTATTTCATAACATCAAAAAATGAAAAAATGAATATTTTAGTTTGAGTTCCATGTGGTATAGAAAGAAATCAATAGTTTTGTTATGTGACATCAGAGATCTAAATCAAAGGTAACCAATTTAAATCAAAATAAAGTTTAAATATCAATTAAATTACCTCTCTATAATCTGAAATGGCATATTTATGAGGAATTCAAAATTCTTTGTGACACTATGCAAGAAGCATCATGGTATGCAAGTTTCCTGTGACACCATTTCTCTATGAAATTCGAGCTACTTGTCCAAATTATCTACGGAATGTATTATCTTATGTGAACAATCTTCCAGGCATATATTTTTTCTCCGCCAAGTACACATCATCTGAAGAATCAAAGTAATATATGCTAGATATGGAGAATAATCATCAAGTGAAACTTATATCTCTGAAAAAATATGTGATTTTTTTATATAATAGAGGTTTGAACCTGTGAAAGTCTGAACCTATGATTGGAGGCATATATATTTTTGAAATATCTAGATCCAAGGTGACACTTGTAAACAAATACAATTGTGACCAAGGATCATATTATTGTTGCTAGTCATTTGAAGATCAACCTAATCACATAACTCCTTGAAGGATTACATGATATTCAAGGTATTCGAGTTTGCAAGAAGAATGTCTAGATGATAGTCCAATGTGTTGGGAATCACAATTTTCATTAGACCAAAACCTGCAGGTATTAGTCAACTACCACATTGCCAGAGATTCGGATCCACGAGAGGCTGTTAGTCCATGTCATGAAACACACAGGGAGCATTGGTTTATCCAATGTCCAACAAACTCCCTCGCAATGCAAGTCGGGTGTGTATCGAACTCATGACCTACGCTCTGATACCACTTGTTGGAAATCATGATTTCCGTTAGACCAAAACCCATAGGTATTAGTCAACGATCACATCACTAGAGATAAGGATCCATGAGAGGTGGTTAGTCCATGTTGCGAAACACACGGGGAGCGTTGGTTTATCCAATGTCCAACAAACGCCCCCACCCCCCCCCCCCCACTAATGTGAGTTGGGTGTGTATTTAACTCGTGACCTACACTCTTATACCACTTTGTTGGGAATCATGATTGTTATTAGACCATGTTGGCTCGAGGGGTCCTGACCTAGGTTCGGAGCGCAAGGTTTGCCAACCAATCCCTATACTACTGGCCCTTTCGGCAGTGACCTGCTTGCGTAGGTCAAAGTCTCACCTGAAGTAGTATGGGTGGGTGCTGGAACCAGGTTTTCGCACCCTGAGAAAGGATAGCTAAGGCAAGAAGAGCTGTGCTAAGCCTTGTAATTCCCAGATTACTTTGCTCTGCATAGGGTTAATTAAGTCTCTTTTCGCATCCACGTGTGCTAGATCTATAATTATATGCCTTTATGATAGTAACACAACATTACATAAACGGAACAGAATAGAATAGAACCAATCTAGATATCAAAAACACACTTACACAGATCTTCGCAGCTTAAACACAGAAAATACACAGTGCAACAATTACCAACAATTCGTACAAGAGTACTCACAGATCCAGTTCTCTATAAATCTTTCTTATTCATTCATTCATCAATCCTTCCTTACAATTCCCTTCCCAACCTACGCACACAACAGCAGGGTCCGCACACAGCTAGACTTGGATCTCCGTGCACACAGTCAGCAGGAGTCCTTTCCCCAAAACCCAAACAGATAGCTTAAACCACAATTCGCATCAATAGCTCATCATTCCTATCCTCTACAATAAAAAATGTCCCTCTACTTAAAAATCTAGCCTAGATTTTCATATGGTCTGCAAACCGTGGTTTTCGGACCCCTGGTTTACCCTTTTACCCATTACAACGCTTTCAGGGCTTTGACCCACCCCAAACCCCTGTGCTAGACTAAATCTAATAAAAAATATTCAAAATGGACCAGTTTCGTAGCTTGGAGGAGACCCTGTTCCAACAGTCCCCCAACACAATCTTGTGACTCGTCCCGAGTCACTGTGGTGGTGCGGCCTCAATCTATGCACGCAAGGTATCAAGGGCGCGGACGAGCGGTGGGAGCACTTCCTGACTTTGGGCAGTAGCTCACTGTGCAATGTTGACAAGTGTCAGGGAGGCAGGGCCATCTGGAGCTGTGGTAACCCGTTCTAACAGCCGGTGGAGGCACGCAATGGCAGACTGAGCATCTTAGGAGAGCTGGAGTGTGGTGTCGGCCCAAGGTTTCAACCGTTTTTGGATGACAAGCTTGGTACGGCGAAGGTTCTCAATCATGTCCATGATGGCTAGATGCTGTGCGAAGTCGTTGGAGGGGGAGGAAGTTCTGACCTGATCAAGAGCAGCTTCTGCCTACTGTAATTCCTTTTGGATGTGCTGAAGCATAGAATGGTTCCAAACTGCTGTCCAGAGTTGCGTAGCAACTTCGACCAACTGCGCACCCTAAGTAAGCTTCTCCTAAATAACATTTGTTGCGTCTATGACCAATGCAACCCATTGTGCCCATACTGTTGGAGGTATTTCACCCTGTTGTCGCGTAGTCTGGTCTCGGTGACGGGCCTCTTGCAACACCTCGTTGTATAATCCTTGTAGTGTCGCGCGGGATAGTTGTGCAAAATCAATTTGGATGTCCGTAGCGGTTGGAGCATGATTGCTAGCTAGGACAGCGCAGGGTAGCGAACAAACGTGGCTTTTGCTGGGCGGTACTCTGGAATTGCGGAGGAGTCGAAACATATCCCTATATCTCATTGTTCCTTCCTGGCGCAGAATTAGTTTTGACCTGATTGTGACACTGCTGGTGGGGGATAGCATACCTTCTTCTGTTGTATCCTCCGAGGCCATCCGGCTGGGTCCCGCGGCCATCCGTAAGGTGCGAAGGTCAGGACCTCCTATCGCGCAGCTAGGTTGCCTCTCCATGTGGGATTCACAGGAAATTCCCTCTGCAGGGGGCCAATGCCCAATCAGTTGATCTAACTTTGCATTCCCATGTCCCCTCAAAATGATGTCTGTGGGTGCTGAACAGCCAGGGACTGAAACATTCGGCAGGTTAGGATCCACCATAGCAACAGAAAGACCTACGTCCCAAGAGATGTCAACGATCCAAGTAAGCTAGTCGTTGGGTAACAGGGGCATGGTGTAGAGACAATAAGTAGCCTGTTGCGAAGTTATATTGCTATCTGTACATCATCCAGAGCTATTTAATGGTGGAGTAGCTCGTGCGCAAAACTTACCATTGTTCGTTCGAATCTGGCTTACCATAAATGGCCACATTGATGGTCTGCTACCCCTTTTGCATAACGGCAAGGTTCCTTTCTTATCAACGTGGGGTGGGCTAACGTCGTTAGCCGTACCTGAGGACTCTCCCACGAATCATCAGACCTTGGATGATGCCTGCGTGTCGTTTGCGGATCTCGAATTAGGGCTGGCGCCAGGTGTTTTGTAACACGGTTTAGAAACCAGCTTAATAACTTTTCCACCAAACTTCTCGATCGGAGGGCCTCTCCCTTGGACAAGAAATTCCTATATGGCATGGCTGCGTCAAGTGTCCGCGTGCCATCCATCATTTGAAGTGTTTGCAAATTCTCCCAGATGTGCGTGGGTTTGTGTACCTCCGTAGTCAATTGCAGTCCTCGGTCATTGATAACCAAGGGAACCTGTTCGGGCGGGGTCCTATCGCACCCTTGAGTGTCGTATGTTAGCAAGTATCCACATGGGTCTACTGACCCTCTGGCCCGTTTGTCAGTTGGGGTCCTTAAGCACAGGATCATCCTCCTCCAGCACTTCTCTTGCGTACCCCCTCAATGCGTAGATGCTTCGCACAAGGTTAGTGGCAGTGCCCCTAGCCTGCGTTCCTTGGGAATTTGGGTTTCAACCAACGCCATGGTATTACCTATGTTATCATGGTAGGGTATGACTCTTTCCTTGGTAGAGATGCGGCGGAAATTCCTGGAGGTTTGAAGACATCGCAGCGCTGACACCTCATGCAATCGTCCTTGCAAATTTTCCAATTCCTCATCAAAGTCAGAAAAACACTCGCTGCCCTTTTCCCAGCAGAGTACTCCTTCGTCCGTGGGGTTAACCCGATCTTCGTCCCGCGCAGTCAATTTATAGATGTGATATATTTCCTCCTCCTCATAGGCTGGCTCTATATACCGCGCGCCCTCTGCTGGGTCTAGTGGTACTATTACGTGCGTACCGTTGTTCTCAAACACCAAGCTGTGCTTTTTGAGATTGATGACACCCCCCATGTCTATAGCCCAGTCCAATCCTAGGAGCGCAGGGTAGGGATCCACATCTTCCACAATTTCTATTACTTCGAAGTCAGCTAGGACCCTTACCCCTGCGCTATCAACCATGAATTTTGGTAGCCTACCCAGAGGAATGATTTTTTGTTGATTTGCCATTCGCAGTTGGATATTGGACCATTCTAATTTAGGCTCTCCCATTCGTTTCCATGTCTGCTTTGGTAATAAATTCACATCTGATCCGAGATCTAAGATAACCTGATCCATCTCGTAGTCACCAATCTATGCAGTCAACCGCATTTGTTTTTCGGTGTGTTTCTTATAGCTGTACATTTTGTGTACATCCTTGGTCCCAAGAATCAAATTGGGCCAAGCTGCGCATGTATTCAGTAGTGCTTGGAGGTTTCCTACGGCCTGTGGGTTTCGTAGCATCTTTAGACATGCCTGCAGAAAGGGCTCAATCCCTTCCTCTATCTTGAGGTGCGTCAGCAGCTGCGTGGGGGCTGCGAGTGGTTCTTGTCCTTTGAAGCTCACCCCTTCCCGAGGGGCAAGCTCCTCCTTTGCTCCCTGGGTGACCATCCTACTGTGTGTCATGACCTTTACGCTTGGATCTGCATTCCTTAATTCGGTTTTAACTCGTTGCACATTCTACATAGGGGTGGGCTGTTTTTCCTGCATCTTGGATATTAAAATTGGGAAATCCTCCACCACATGGTCTAGCTGCCTACAATACTTTCACGATGGCCTGGTGGGATTTGGGCATTCTTTGGTGAATTGTCTCATCTATCCGCAGTTATAATAGATTAGCTGCCATCGTCCTCATCCTGCACTCCCTCCCTGACCTCCTCTGCCCCGAGCTGGAGATCCTCCGAAGTGCGCGGACCCTCCTAGTGACGCAGGGTCTGATTGTACCCTATACAAGTTCCTACGATCTATCATCAAGTCATAAGTACGATAGTTCTGCTCAACATGTCCCACCGACCAGCAGAACCTGCACCATTGTTGCTTCAGTTCTGGGACATACGCACCTAGCCGAGGGCAATGATTCGTATCATGCAGCCCTGCTACACAACAGTCGTCACACCATAGCGCAGGTCTGCTCGATCTTGGTCATGACACGATGTGTTCCCTACTTGCTCCTAGTCGCACCGGACTAGGTCCTCCCACTTGTATGTAGTCTGCCAATAGAGGGCACTGGTCCTTCGTATGGCCAGACACTCGACATTGTATGCACCATAGATCTGCGCAACCATCCTTTCCTCGCTCCTTTCACAAGTTCTGTATTTCTATATGCATAGCCCCAAGCTGTTCCTGGATTTGCTGTACCCCTACCGATGTATCCTCGCGGGGTGCAGCTTCTAGTTTCATAGCGACCTCCACAACTTTCTCCTGTGACTCAAAGGTCTGATGACTCATTGGCGTATGTAGGTGAGATAACAAAATAGCGATGAACCATTCCGTATGGTGTCTATCATCATACTCGAATCCTCCTTCCCATATTTCCTTCTTCAATCGCTGATCAGCCTCCCATACTGACTCAGACGCACCTTGTTTGAAGTCCTTTACTTTCGCTACCAGTTGGGAATAAGATTTCGGCTTTCAGAACTATTTCTTCAGAGCGTCCTTGATATCCTGAATGGATGCGCTCCCATTCTGGGCAATGTATCACATATACCAGTCCAGGGCCCTGTCCTTGAATGCCAACGACAGCTGCGCCCTCTTTACCGTATCATTTGCCACATTCTGCGCAGTCCAAACGAAGTCTGAAATGAACTAGAACTGGTCCATATCCTCATCCCCTACCCCTTTGAAGGTAGGCATTTTCAGGTGCGCGACCATATCTTTGTTTAGGGGGGTGGTGGTATGGGTGAATTCTTACCTTTGTGTGGCCTAGGTGGCTGTGTAGCCAGGGGATCTTGCATAGCTGGTTCTTGCGACAGATTATAGGCGGATCTCCCTCCGTCGAGGTTGGTCCGATAGTATTTACCACTGCATGTTGCACTCCCGTCTAGATCCGAGGTCATTCAGTTAGTATGACTAGACAGAATGCTTTTTTCACATAGTAATATCTTAATCAACAATGGCAATGTCCTCGGGAATTTGCCCCGGAACCCTTTAAAGAATCGACGTTCGGCCTTAGAGTATGAGACAAACTGATCAATGGAAAATTCTGTCACAAATCCTCCAAGCACACTATCCACCCAGTGATCTACCGTGCGCGTGATAGTATTAGCAGTCTTTTCTAGCTGTCGGATCAGCTCTGGGGTCCACTGAGTGACTCGTTCGTTCTTCCAGCACTTCTGGAATTCTACAAGTCTAGCTAGCCACTACTGGAGCTCGATTGCAAATGTCACAAAAAATATTTCGTAGCTCTCTGTAAGGATGTACCTATTTTTCCACCTTTCCGCTGTTAACTTCTCACTGCGATTTTCTTTTACCATGAATTCCTGGATCTTCCTTTCGAACCAGTCTTCGATTTCTTTTCTTTCGGGCTTCCAATATTCTCTTGTCATTACCTGATCCCTTTCTCAGACTTCTTCCGGTCCCGGCAGCAGAACCATTTGTTGGCTCAAGGGGTCCTGACCCAGGTTCGGAGCACAATATTTGCCAACCAACCCCTATACTACTGGCCCTTTCGGAAGTGACCTGCTTGCGTAGGTAAAAGTCTCACTCGAAGTAGTATGGGTGGGTGCTGGAACGAGGTTTCCGCACCCTGAGAAAGGATAGGTAAGGCAAGCAGAGCTATACTAAGCCCTGTAATTCCTAGATTAATTTGCTTTGCGTAGGGTTAATTAGGTCTCTATTTGCATCCACGTGCACTAGATCTATAATTATATGCCTTTATGATAGTAACATAACATTACATAAACAGAACATAACAGAACAGAGCCAATCCAGATACCGAAAAAAAACTTACACAGATCTTCGCAGCTTAAACACAGAAAATACACAGTGCAACATTTACCAACAATTCGCACAAGAGTACTCATAGATCCAATTCTCTATCAATATTTCTTATTAATTCATTCATCAATCCTTCCTTACAATTCCCTTCCCAACCTAGGCACACAGCAGCAGGGTCCGCACACAGTTGGACTTGGATCTCTGCGCACACAGCCAGCAGGAGTCCTTTCCCCAAAACCAAATAGATAGCTTAAACCACAATCCGCATCAATAGCTCATCATTCCTATCCTGTACAATACAAAATGTCCCTCTACTTATAGCAATCTAGCCTAGATTTTCCTATGGTCCACAAACTGTGGTTTTTGGACCCTTGGTTTACCCTTTTACCCATTACAACGCTTTTGGGGCTTTGACCCACCCCAAACCCCTACGCTAGACTAAATCTAATAAAAAATATTCAAAATGGACCAGTTTCATAGCTTGTAGGAGACCCTGTTCCAACAGAACAAAACTCGCAGATATTAGTCAACGATCACATCACCAGAGATAAGGATCCGCGAGAGGCGGTTAGTCCATGTCGGGAAACAAACGGGGAGCATTGGTTTATCCAATGTCTAACACAATTCTACACATATTTGTAGAATATTTTGAAACCTGAAGCATTACCTCTCTATGACAAACTCAGTCCTTTAAGCACTTTATTGGAATATGGCATCCTAGTAACATTACAATCAACCTAAATAAATTATGAATTTTGGCACCATATTCAAGGAAGACAGGTAAAGTTTCTCAAGAAGTATGTGTAACTTTTAAATTAGGTACATATCCAAGTTAAATATATCTGGCATCCAATAAGTACGTCTTAGATACATGCTAGGAATTACATTAAAAAATTGTTAATGTTTAAGTCAGTATGAGGATATGTATCCTCTCTCTTGAGAACAAGGACATAATCAATATAGTAAGTATTGCGCCTTTAAAAACTTAAATCCATTTCATGATTACAAGGTATGTCAATGATTACAAGGTATGTCTAGGGTTTATAGCTAACATAATAATATGTTGGTAGAACTTGCAAATCTAAAATATGACAATTTTTTAATATTTTGAATCTTGAAGCATCTAGTGTTTGAATTAGAAAACCCTAGGACTAAATTTTTTCCTGACAAAAGAATACCTAGCTCTTTGAAAGATAGAAATTGACATCATGACGATAATACGAGAAGTCCTAGATTAAGAGGGAGTTGTCTGCTCTAAAAAGATAAGTATTCGATACTTTCTCTCCTTAAATATTGTTGTATATTAACTTTTGGCGAGTCTCTTGTCTATGTATTTTCTACTTGGTTATAATTGTTGTTCTATATCCTCTCAGTGAGTATTGTAGATAAATAACTAGGATAACCTAGGATTTGGAAGCAGGAGAATGGCATGGAAGAACAAAGCATAGCTAAGTGGACTTCTAGATTTATAGAAGACCTGAATAATAAAGGAGCAAGCAGTTTGAAGTATGCATTAGAGAAGCATGCACCTAGATGGAAACTTGAAAAAAAAACTGAGAAGGTTATCCCTATAAGAGGGAGAGGTTTATGAAAAAATATTTGTCTCAAGTGACTCTTGAGTCATTGTAAAATATGTTTCCTTCAGAGGGAGCTGGAAGCTAAATTTGACATGAAGGATCTTAACTTGATACATCACTATTTGTAAACTTGAGGATTGGAATAAAACTAATGTAATATTTCTTGATCAAAAGAAGCATGTGATCAAGATCCTATAGAATTTTGGATTTTTATCTTGTTGATCTGTCATTGTACTAGTAGTTAATTTTTTTCTTGATAAATTTGATTCACGATTGCATTGTTTGGGCTAAAAATTATTATGATGAAAGGTACTGTTGGTATTTTTTTCTTCTTGGATCTAATATGGTTCTGGGAAGAGCATAAAAGCACAATTATGTTGCACTAAAAGAAGAATAAGATTCAGACATTTGTACAGTTAGTTGTGAAGAAATCTTGGCTCCGTAAAATGCTTGATGGATATTTTGATGACGTGTTGGACTCGGTGACGATAATTTAATCAAACTCGTATGATGATTGTGAAGAAACCGATTTTTATGGATGGTCGACGCACTTTATTTTTCAAGAGCATGAAGTTGATGTTGCATAATCACACACCATTAACACACACAAATATACACAGATTTATATCCAAACATAGTCATGGCGGAAAAGGCTTCAGCCTCACGGCTTCCTCACATATTTTCTCTCATTATTAAAAGAATGTAATATTACAATTAAATATATGAGGAGACTGTGTCTCAAGATAGTGCATTCTATCTTGGACACTTTGGTTGAGACAATTTCTCAACCATTCACACACCAATCGAGGAGCTACCTACACTAACTCCTAACTTAGAGGAACAACCCAATCTAGAGAGTTAGGCATAAATTCTTAACTTTTAATATTTAATTTATTTATTTTGGATTTATAATTGTTTTATGAGAGAGGCTAATAGTTGATAGGAGCCGAGAAGCTACCACAGATCTCCACAGAAGAACAAGTAGCTAATGTAAGGGAAGTATGAGTAATTTTGATGCAAGCTTGGGCTTGTAGATATTTCCTCCCTATTTGAGAGGGATTTAGGAAGGATTTCTCCCCTCAGGTTGATAGGGAGTGAGGCTGGACATATGGTTCACCTTGTGTCATGTACTGTGACGGAATAGGATTAAATTTCTAAGTCAAGTACATGGAAATGGATAAGGAGAATGGTGGATTGAATAAAAATCTTCGACATAATTTCTTGAGCCATATACTGTGACAAATTAGGATTAACACCCTAAGTCAAATAAATGGACTTGGATAAAGAATGGTCTAGTGAATATACATTTCCTTGAGGGAAATGGTCTGGTGGAGGACATACTCTGGTGATCCTAGGTGGAGTATGTGCCTCAGAGAGGTAGTGTGGTGTCCAAATTTTTCCTCCTAGCATTGTGCTCTAATCTAGTGGAGAGATTGAGTGCACGTGTCAAGGATCTGATAGTTTAAAAATGCTGGTTATGATGATGTAATCATTGATGCTTATCAATATGGATCCTTTCTTATAGAAGTTCTCAACTTGATAATATCCTGATAATTCATTATGAATACCTCCCTAATTAAAAGGGAGTTTTGGAATTGTAACTAGGTTTGGTCTTCATAATGTTCATTGTACTTGTGTCAATATATATTTTATATAAAAATAAAAAGAAGAAAAAATGTTATTATTATTTTTATCATCTTCTTAATGCTTTATTTTGGTGAAAAGAGGAATTCAAACGACATGTTTTTCATGACCCTATGAAAAGAAGTAAAATTTTAATTTTTGTAAGTGCCATTTGTTTGTCCAAGTTTCCAAGTCAACCCTCTAGATGGACAGGTTGGCCAACCCATAAGAGGTGTCTCTTCATATGGCCCAACAACTATTTATTGTTACATATCCTCCATCATTTGGCATAAATTTCGTATCACTTTTATGGTAAGATAATTTGGGTTTGTGGCATAAATATGAGGCATGAGAAGGCATATCTTTAGTGGCATCATATATCTCTATAAATGTGAATTTCCAAGACATATTATATCTTTGTAATGAAAAGTTCATGTGGCATATTCCTCTTTGTAATGTGAAGATTCTTGAGCATCATTGTGAAATATTTTGAGGCTTATATGTGAATTCTCTGAGGCACTAATGGAGGAATGCATCCAAGTTCTTTTGTGCATTGTTTCTTCTATGAATATGAGTTACCTGAGATACCATTGCATAAATATTTATGTGATATTCTATCTTTGTGTGACATGGCACTTAAGTATAAACATATGGATTTTTTGTGACCATACTTATTGATAGAGTTATAGAAAAATTTGGAGGGTTGACTTGGCACTTGGATCACTGGTTTGTTTGACTTGGATTTCTCTTGTTGATAAAGAAGCCATAAGGAAAGGATTGATGGGTTTTTCCCTAACCTATGGCCTAAATTCTAGTGCCTCTTTTCTCTTGTGCATTATGATCTCTATATTTCAATGTGTAATCACTTGATGACATAACTAATCAAAGTTAAATACTAAGAAAAAATGCATATATATCACAAGTAATTTATCATGATAATAAATTCTACATTGTATCTAAATTTTAACAAAAGGGAGCAATGAAACTCCAGTACGTCTCTATTCATGAGCAAATAGTTGATATTGTTACAAAACCTCTCTCTAGAATGTAGTTTTTATACTTCAAGCAAAAGCTTGGAATTATTGAGAATGCGTATCTTAGTGAGAGGGAGTGTTGATGAGATAGAATCATTGAATGTCATTCTCTCTGTGTCAAGTATATTGACTTGAATTAAGGAGAATTTCCTGAAAGAGGACCATTAGAGGAAATTTCAGCCTAAAAATTCCCACGAAATTTTCACGTAATTTCCATGTCATAATATGTAAACCAATCAAAATCCTTTAAATTTAAAAAGAGGTACATGTAAATATTTTGGAGGGAAAAGAAGAAAAAATACGTATTTTACTTATATTTTTCTCTTATTTCCTTATCGGTTTACCCAAATTTCAAGTGGAGATACTCATTGGATACGAAATTGTTCCAAATCCAATGAGTACTCATTATGCATACTTTTGAGAAGACCCACATTGATAAACAAATGAATATACATTTAAAAAACATGTTGAATACGTTTTTTAAACGTATCTTCAATTTTTTTCAATGTGGGTATTCTCAAAACTATGCATATTGGGTACTCGTTAGATGTGGAATTTAATTTCTCTCCAACGAGTGTATATACTTGAAATTTGGGTAAACCAATAAGGAGATAAGCCAAAAATACAAGTAAAAAAAGTAGTTTTGTTATTTTCCCTCCAAAATTCATAACTATTGAATTTTGTAGCTATGGTTGGTATTCATAATTATATTTTAGCGCTTGAAATATATAAAGAATTAATATAAGACATGTTCTTCTTGTCAATATCAAAAGAGAAAATTTTGAATTTTGAATTTTTGGCTCTAAACTTGTCAAGTTGACCCTAGTTAAACGTCACCCATTCTGACAGGAAGAACAATATATATAGAGCATTTGACCTCACAAAAGACAAAATATATTCGGGGAATCCTGGTGAAGAAGGATGAAGAAGTACAAATTCATCTCAAAGAATTTTTCTCTCTCTCCTTAACTTCACACGTGTAACATTTATGGGAATTTTATTGATAGCAAGTCGAACTTCTAGGCAGCAGGGCTGAACATTGTTGGTTAGTTTGACCTCATAGTTGACTTGTAGTATTAGGTCTATCTCTTGTTGAACTGAACAATTTTTATAAGGAAAAGGTTGTTGGGTCTTTCCCCCAAGTGAGTTTTCCCAAGGTAAATCTTGTGTTCTCTTTGTGCACTATGATCTATGTTGTCCTTATGCATTTATGGTTGAATTTATGAATAGTAATTTCTTCTGAAAGTACTAAAATAATATCTACATCATTAGAAGTAATTATCAATATTAAATAAATTAGTGCTTGCATCTATTGTACTTGAAAAATCAAAATCATACACTATAATGAAGGATACAAGATGATTCCAGTCATTGTCCATGAAGGATGTGAACCCTAGAGAGGTATTTTAGTGACAAGCAAAGACCTTTTGAATGATGTGTGAGAAACTAGTGTTATAATATATTTTCTACTATGCACATGTTATGGGATGACTTCTGTTAGTGTCCTATAATAATAGGATTCATAATTTTGAATTGACTATGATCAGTCTTGTAATATTGTACATACTTTGCTTTCTGCAAATCATTTTCCCATATTAAAAAATGTAAATAGGGTAAGTCCTAAAAGAAAAATCAAAGGACTAAAAGAAAAATATCAAAAAATAATTTAATATATGAACCCCACCAAAAAAGAGATAAAATAGATCTTGAAAGTGATGCAAATTCAAATTCCAATACTTTTTACTTTACTTTGCAAAAATAAGATTTTGTGCACCTTGTCAAAAATGCCACCATCCATGATGGTCAAACAGCTTAATCTTGACTCACTCATGCTTTAAATTTTATGTTGATAGTTAGAGAATAAAGATCTGGCCAAATTATTTAATCTTGGCAGATCAGTAGCTAGGTAGAGAATAATAATGAGTTCAACAGTTTAATCTGAGCCATTGGAAGTCATAAAGGTAGAATTAGATATTTTAATTATCAAAGAAAAATTGAAGGGTCTGCAAGCTCAAATGCAGCCAAATAAATGAAGAAAAAATGTTAGGGTAAATGATGGGTAGGCAAAAGCAGTTTTCACAAGGCATCGATAGCATAAATTGGTCATTTCATATTACTAACTTCCTTTTAAACTCATTTCCCTTGTAAAAATACCCCTTCCCCTTCATATTAACCTTTCCCCTTACTTCACTCTTTTTCCCTTACTAAACCCCTTTTCCCTAGTTTAAAATGCATATTTTCCTTTGGAAGAGTAAATTCCTTTATTAACTTCCGTTTTCATTCAAAATACCCCCAAAACCCCCTAATCCTAAGTCTAAAGGTTAAATGATATGTCGGGTCCGACTAGGAAAAATACCTCCCCGATATTAGTTTAAACACTAGTTCTTAGTGTATTTTATAAATCTCGCCTATATAGACATTCTCGTACATATTCAACTCTCGCATCATATTTCATTTAACCCAGTTTAATATATATGGTTAAACCCATTCCCATACTTTTTTAACCTTTATATATTAACTCCCGCTAATAGTTTAACCCAACTCTACTTATTAACCCACATTATTAAATTAAAAACCTTGTATATACATTTATTCCGTATTATATTAATTCCCCTTTATATTTAGTTTCCGACCCCACATACATACCATGCTATATAAACCTCGCTTACTGTATATTTATAAACCCTTTACATATCCCATCGTATAACATTATTCCGAGCCCCACCGCCTATCAAATCCCCAACAGATCCCTCCCATTCACCCATCCGTCAGATCAAGATTGATCAAATCCAATGGCCAATATCCTTTATCACATTTTTGATTGCCCGATCATTAACACTAATGAGGGCTTGTGAAATAAGATGTTTTCTCAGCCCCGCTCCATACTACGTGGCAGCCTTGATTCCATCACATCCTCATGCCAAAAACCATTTACCAGCTTTTGTCTATGCGAAAACCTCCAAACTATTTTATCTGCCCGTTATGAATACCACCCCCCCATTTGAATTTAACCCCACGTTTATAAAGTTTAATCATTGTTGGTTAAAACATAAAGTTGCCCTTTCAAACTTTTTCACCATTCTGTTTAGATTTGCATGAAGAAAGAGCTCTCTCGGCCTATTCCAAAGAAAAATATTACTCTGCCGACCTGTTATTAAGCCAATTCAACCAGAATTGAAGCCTTTCACTCCAAAACTCATTGCAGAACTAGCCTGAAGTAGTATAAAGACCATTGAAGCCTCAGAAAGCCTCTACTACCTCCAGGAACTCCTCTGCAAATAGAAACTACCCTTCCAAGTATTCCTAAGTGCCAAGGCATGTTCTTAAGCAAAGAAAGTAACCAATTAATCAATTGAACTAGTTTAGGAAATTTGCAGACCAATAAAAAATCCATTGTTACCTACAAAACCCTGTTTGGAGACTGTAATCATCTTTTTCATAGTATTTTTAAGGGCCTAAGCATATTTCTTAAGCCAAAAAGTAATTAATTGAATAAAATAAATAAATCCATGGCTTCCCAAGGTATTGTAATAGTCAATCCCCTGCAACCTCCAGTTATTGATGTGGAACATACCCCCCTTGCAGACAGAGACTTCAAAATCAGTGACCCTGTCACTGATTTCAACCTCCTTGAGCCCCACTGTTGGAGCCATGATAAGTCAATTGACCAATCTGATGATGTTTACCTTTGGGAGTCAAATTTTCCCAAGTATATCGTCCCACAGACCATTCAGTGTCCAGAGGTTATCAAACTCTATCAAACCAATTATTTGCCTAATCAAAGAGCCTTAGTGACCCCTGGAAAGGAGATTTTATTCACCATCACATCTGAATCAATAAACCAAATGCTACAAATCCAGCCTAGGCCTAATGAAGCCCCAATGTCTATTGAGATCCTCATTGAATTGTATTTAAAGATGGACTTCCCCAAGAGGTTCCAAATATTTTAAACATTCATTGCCTCATTAGTAGAAACTCCCAAGACTAACCCTCTTTATCCAGCTGCTATATTTTCTGAGATAACCAAGCATATTATTACCATGATGTCATGTATTTTGGGTTATTTCATGGATGAGCATATTGATGCTTCAGTCTTAGGTTTTCTGTCTATTTTCTCCCCTGTTCAGCCTCCGGCTTCTACATTCAATTTTGCCCAATACCTCTCTGATACAATCCAAGAATAGTTGGTTAAATTACCAAAGGAGGGAGTGTTTAAGTATTCATCTGTTTTGTTCCATATGTTCCTATAATTTCAATCTGAAAGATTTGCAATCAACCTTAAAAAACTGGACATTAAAAGTAATCCTTAGTCAGTAATATTTTGGACTTCATTAATCAGGAAAGACCATAGAGTTCACATACAAAGACTTCATTAAGTCATTCATCTATCCAATTTTCAACATGTTAAACAACAACACTCAATCAAGAGTCCATGATGAGATAAAAAAGGTCTTGCAGTTATCAGAACACAGTAGGACAAGAGATTGGTATCTTTACCAAAACCACAATGAGATTAGTGTATATGGATCTCAACTCACTCCATGTAAACTCTGATGAAGTGAATATCTTGTCAGCCAAGAAGAAAACACAATTTAAAATAAAAAACCAGATTGGCCCTTTCATCTGTAATAACAGGACTGCTAGTCAGCAGGCAGAAAAGTGTCTTCAGGAATTCAGGTTCAATGAAAGCTTTAAATGGAATTATGATCCTTTAGGACTCATCAGTAAATTAAGGACCAAATTTAAGCTAACTCCTTTTGTCCATGAGTCCAAGCCAGACATTGAAAATTACTCCAATCAGTCTGAATGGTTGGAGAATAATTTAAAAGAGGCAGAGAAGCAAGGTGATACTAGTTCCATCTTGCAGATTCCAGCCCCACAGGATGGAAACTCCAAAAGGCCAAGAGAAGAAGGATCATACTCAGCTCAAACCACCATTGAAACAAAATTCAAATTGATGTACAGATAGAAGCCCAAATTAAATCATCTAAATGAAAGAGTTGAGACAATTGAGATCATAGATACAGATACAGTGGTAAGAGATAATGCTTCCCCAACTGTTTTAGAGGAAACTCACCAGCCTTCAACAATACTCAGATTATTCAAAAGAAGCATAGTGTTGAAGTGCCTTCATCAAGTAAGCTAGCAGATAAAGATTAGGATATCATGCGGAAATACAAGTAAATCAAACTCAGGAATGAGGCATTAAAAGCAAATACTTACGCCCAATACTGGAAGCAGACACATAGTGACCAAAGCAGGTTAATTTCTGCATTTGATTATAAGATCAGGACGATGCAAATGACTTTCTTATAGCCCACAGTGAAACATCCTAAGTCATCAGTAGATTATAAAAAGACATCATATGAAGTTCAAGCCAAAGATCTTCATCTTATATACCAAATAGAATTTCATAAGCAAGCTGGTGAAATGTTGTATTCTACCATGACCAATAAATCCACGAGTGTCCAAAAGTTGCAAAATACTCTAGAAAACATCAGAGGACAGTTAAAGCTAGAGAAGGCTTTCTCACAAGCCAAGGATAACATAATCAAATCCCTAGAAGAATTGGTCATAGAGGTAGGATATGATCATAAGAACATTAAAGTTGTAGAAGAACTCATAAAGAAAAAGAATGCAGATATTGTTGTATTGAAGAAACAACTCAAACTGCCTCCTACTGAACATCCACAAGCCAAAGAAGTATTACAAGATGAAAGCCAAAAATATAAGATGATGAACCTCATTATTCAATTAACTGCCCAATTGAAAGAAATGGAAAATGAGATGGATAAGTTCATTAGGGGAATTTTGAGGTCTAAAATGGGCTTCCTAAGGAAAATGTACAATCAAAATTCACTTTATGAGAACCAATCATATTTTAGTGGATGACATCATCCCTAATGGTTGAGGTGGCATTGGTTGAGTTAAAGGTACTTACTTGTCACATTCTCAATAGTAGATGAAAACTCATGTTTAACTATGGTAGTGCTCTAATTAAATTTAAATTCAAAGTAAAGTACTCACAATAAATATAATTTCACACTTTTTGAATAAAATATTATTATTGTCATTTCATATTTTTTTGAAAGAAACAATGCATATCCCTACATAATCTTCATGTATTTACACACTTTTCAATAAATATTATATATTTATTTTTAAATTATATATTCATCTCATTTTATTTAATAAATTAATTATAAGTTAATATCTATACATATATATTATACATATGAAATATTATGAAAAATAATCTAAATGTTATAAAATATATATTATAATCATTTTTATATTATATATTATTTCTTATTATGTTTTAAATCAAATTAATTTAATATGTAATATAAAATTCACACATAAAATAATATATTACATTTATTATATTATATTAAAATATTTTTATGTAGTATATTAATTACATGTTGTTATACAATTTAAATAATATAAATTTTAATTAATAGCATATTATATAATTAATAATTTATGAATTTATATTTATATTTTATTTTAAGTCATTTAAGTACAAAGGACAAATGCATTAGTTGTTCAATGATAATGATTTTTTCTTGAAAAACTCGTTCTTATTTATAGTCACATCAATACAATTTTTTTATTAATTTTATTTTGATACAAATTTTGAATTGAATTTAACTATGGTTACATGGATTGTGGCGCAAAAGGTGAATTGAAAATTCATAAATATTATTTTATTTGTTTAGCTATTATTTTATTATTTTCTTAGGAGACCCATTTTAGACCTCAAAATTCCCTTAATGAGTGCAAGAGAAAAAGGCCATCATGGAAGCAATCCCTGTCAATGATATTCCTATAGTTACTACAACATTTCCTTCTACTTTAGCAAATTCATTGGCCACATAAATTCCAGTAGCTACAACACTTCCCACTACATCAGCGACTACTTCAACAACAACAACAACTCATCCTAGTGATGAAGAAGGTAAACTAGTTAAAGCCATGCAGGATATGTCCATACAGACTAATGGAATAAATAGATTTAAAGAACAGTTAAAAATTCTAGAAAATTAGAAGAAACTAGTAAAAATCGTGCACAAGAATGAAGTATAGAAGTCAAACAGATTGACTAAGAAAGTGTAGAAATTAGAGAAAGATTAACATTGAAAGAACCACTTGCCCAAGCCAAGTAGCAACTGTGGGCCAATATTATTGAATTTGTCAATGATTTTTGGCCATCCATTCAAGTGATTTATGAACATAAGGATTTGATCAAGGCAGCAAGTGAATCCATACAGAAAGTTAAGGAAGAACTTGGTAAGAAGCCAGAAGAGGTCAATGAAATCATTAATTTTTCTAATTCCAAGAATAAACATGAATTGGAAGAAATTGGCATTAGTGATAGGATAGAAACAATTCTTGAAGTTAGAAAGGTAATTAATGGTACAACTTGAAGACAAGTGTCAGAACATGGAGTTTGCCATAACCGGATTCATGGTTAAATTTGATCTTTTGAGGCAGAAAGGTCTGCCCAATCCTTTGGTTATTAATGACAGGTTGATGAAACATGAGGATTATGATAAGAAAATCAGAGAACTGGCAGAGGAGCAAGTCAAAAATTCCTCCATGAAAGGAATTCCCACAGGAAAAGTGCTCTATCAGAGTTTTGAAAACCTCTTTTACCTCTAGCATGAGGTAAAACATCTATTCATTAACAAGACTACTTTTGCAAAGTACACAAAAGCTGATGAAATTTGAAGAATGGTAAAAATCAAGTCACCAGATGCAGAGGCTTGGGAGAAGTTGAATGATTTACTGTGAAAGTAAAAAGGTCACAGGTAAAAGAGCAGTGCAGTGAAAAACAACAGTAAACAGATAAAGGTTAAAACAGAGCAGTAAAAGTGAAAACAGAGATAGTTAAAGAGTATCAGATGAAAGGCAGAGTTTAAATTCAAAACAGAAATCACAAAGCAGAGTGAAATCAAGCCAGTGTAAAGGACACTCAACAACCTAAAAGACAGCTAGCGTTAAGCAACAGTCAGAGAGAAAGTAGCAAAAAGATCAAACAACAAACAACAAAATCAATAAAAGCAGGGACAACTTGCATTAGTTAGATAGTTGTCTCTATCTTCTTGCATGAAGATATTTTGTATTCCTTGAATAATTCCTAAGTCAGTTGTAGGATATTTTGTAATATTTTTTGTATATATACTTCATAATTCGAAGTATTGTGTGTGGATTGTGGATTGTTAAACCATTAAGGGAATTTGGAGGTCTAGAATGGGCTTCCTAAGAAAAATGTACAACAAAAATAAACTTTATAAGAACCAATAGGATTCAAGATGATAATGTCAACCATGGGGGATGATTCACCCTTTTTTAAGTAAAAGGGTAAAAAGATTAAAAAAATAAATAAATAATAAAACTACTTTTTCAACTCGTATTTTCAACTTATCTCCCAAAGTTTTTACTCAAATTTTGAGCGGGACTACTTGTTGGATGCAAAATTTAATTCCTCATCTGAGGAGCACCCATGTTGCATACTTTTGATGGATGTTTCTACACGAAAAAATGAGAAATACATGGAAAAACGTGATTGCAATCACGTTTTTCATGTATTTCTAATTTTTCGTGCAGCAGGATCCATCGAAAGTATGCAACATGGGTACTCCTTGGATGAGGAATTAATTTTTTCATCCAACGAGTAATCTCGGTCGAAATTCGAGTAAACAATTTGGGAGATAAGTTGAAAATACGAGTTAAAAAGTAGTTTTTCTTTTTCCCTCTAAAATTTGATGATGTAATCAAATATTATTTTATTATTTCCACTATTATTTTATAATTTCCTTAGGAGGCCCATTTTAGACCTCAAAATTTCCCTAATGATTTCTATAGTTGTATTGATCTGAAACCTAAGGGTTCATTGTACCATTTTCAAGTTAGACGACTGGATTGAACAATAAAGGCATTATATTACAAGATTCATGTGTTGAGCCACTTCAATGAAGTAATTTCAATTTTTCTTTGTTATTTTCTGAATTTTTTCACATACTTACGTGTTTTCCAATCTAAATTATATAACAGGAATTTTATTTCAGAACTTGTTTAAATACACTTTGTATTGTACTGTTATTCATTTTCATGTTTTCTTCTGATATTCAGATTAGGGAATTCTTCATTGCTCCCTAGTTTCGATTGACCTCTATCATTTCCCTCATTATTCGGATCTGAGAATCCTTAATTTCTCTCTCATCCCGATTGAAATCATTTCATTATCCAGCCTAAAGATCTAAACCATCTCAGCTACCTTGCCCTGTGAACACTTCCTTTAGAACTTGATTTTTCTCTGTTGCTTGATACATTGACTCCATTAGCCCAATGGAAAACAGACCTGCATCTATCCATATGAATTATAAATTCCACCACCAAACAAAATAAAAATAAAAAACCCAATCAATATTACATAACTATGCTAAAATCAACTAAAAACAAAAAAGTTAAATCATAAAGAGAGAGCCCTCTCTGAGCATTAGGAAGGCTAGATCCTACGCTTGAAAGTAGGTTTGTGGTTACCTCTAATATTCTTTAAAACAAAATACTAACAACCCTAAGAATTATTGGAGTGATAAAATACTGGCAACCATACTGGAGAGACCAGTCCTCAGTTTTAAAATAAACCTTAAAGCAAATATTTTACTCATCTTTTTACCTTAAGGTTGTTTTAAGGGTTGTTAGGAAATTCTTCATTAAAAAATAAAATTTTGGCTTCCAAAAGAATATACTATACTAGGTCTCATCCTGATCTACAACCTGTTGTAATAGTTTATGATACTGACAGAATTTTAAAGAAAAATAAAAAAGTAGAAATTTTAGGAAGTGCAAGTCAATTAATCAGATCCAATTCACTCCCCAAACAATTATCAAGTTTACATGATATTGAATTTGATTTATCTTTTGAACACTCTTTGTTTAGAACTAAATCAGAAAGTTCAATTTATGACAGTGTGATAGATCCTAGTTTCATTTCATTTATTGAAACTAAGAAGGAGATTGTTTCACTTGATTCAGATCAACAAGCTCTTGAACCATTTGATAAACTTGAGGCTTTAACTGCAACTTTGATTAAGGATATTGATGAAGCTTATTTTCAACATTTTTTTGAATTAACTACTTTATCTACTTATACCCCTAAGCCTTCTACCATTCATTCAGAGTCTGTAAATTCATCTTTATTTAGTACCACCTCATTTATTATATCCACTACACTTCATTCCACTAAATCATTCATCCTTCAACCTAGAGTTTTATTTCCATCTCCAAATACTTCAAGTTCACCTTCTAGCACTGCTGCTATATTTTCAAGTACTTCAAGATCATTTCTAAGTACATCTTCAAGTATCCCAAGCTCATCTGCAAGTACTTCAACCTCATCACTAAGCTCCACAGATTTACCTCCTAGCCAAGCTAGAATCTTAGCCATGGCTGCCAGATATGCCCCATTGGTCTTACCAGCCCAATTACATGCCATGCCCCAAGATTACCAAAGTAAAATCCTTCAATTTGATAGTACTGGTTAATACACTGCACAACAACTTGTTAACAAAATGACTGATTACTTTGAATTACATGAAATTGATGAAGTTGATGTTCAAATGAGACTGTTTGCCCAAACTTTAGCTGGAGATGTAAATAAATGGTTTAAATCTTTACTTGCCAATCATATAGCTAATTTAGAAGCTTTCCATAGATTGTTTATCAATAGATGGGAGAAAAATAAGAATCCCTTACAAATTTTGTCTGAATATGAAAATATTAGAAGAGCTCCTAATGAATCAGTTTAGGACTATTGTACTAGATTCAACAACATCTATAATGCTATTCCAACAAACATCAAGCCCCCACCAGATCTAGCTTTAATCAAATTTCCTGGTGAATTTGATACTGATATGTCATACCAACTGAGAGAAAGAAACCCATAAACCCTAGAACAAATGCAAAGCAATGCAATTAGTGTAGCAGCAAATTCGTTAGCTAAGAGAGCTAGAATGAGAAATCAAAGAGTAACTATTAAGGATGAACCATCTACATCAGATAGTAAAATAGATGGTTTAGCAAAATATATGGAAAAAATGATGGATATATTAGAAAATATGGAAAGAAAACCATAGTGGGATAATCAACAACAAGGTCCTCAAATAAGAAATCCAAACTTTAGAAAGAATTTCAACACTGGTAAATCTAGAGAATCAGCACCTGAGCAACAAATAAGACCACCTTTCCAAGAGAACTATGCTGAAATTTCTCACCAAAATGAAGAAGATGAAGACACTCAAATTAACTTAATGGGAATAAATGATGATAATACTATTTTTATTACACAAGAAGAATAGGAATTATACATGCTACATCAGTTACAATTAGAATCTGGAGAGTATTTTGATTATAAACAAGGTTATGAATTTGCTATTAATGAAGTTCACAAGAAATATAACATTAGGAGTAAGAAAAATTTAGAAGCCCCTACTAAGAAAACTGCCCAAACTCAGACCAAGAAAATAGTAGAAGCTCCCACAACCAAAGTACTATAAATTCTCCCTAGAGAAACCCTGCAAAACTCTAGTTCAACTCAGAAAAAATTAAGTCCTAATCAGAAAATTTCTAGTCCAAAAATTGCGCCCAGTCCTAAAATTTTAGATATTACAGATACTATTGTTCAAACATCAGCTGATCCTTAAAAATCTGTTGCTGCTAAAAAAACATCTACTACTGATAAAAAATCAGCTGATCCTAAAACAGCTGCTGCCAAAACTACCACTGCTACTCAAACTGTACCAGATAAGAAGATTGAAAACAACAAAACAGTGGAAACACAAACAGAAAAACCAAATGTAGATAAAGAAGAGAAAAACACTCAAACTGCAATTGGAAAATAAGAAATCATTCAGTTAGGAAAAACTCAATTACCATCCAACATCCAAACTAAAATTTCCAAATCGAAAATACCAATTTCTTTTACAGAGTTGGTTGTTAGTGTCAGTCGAGTCATACTTCCATCAGTGATCAAAACTGCTCTTTTGCATTTGCATATTAGGTGTCTCATACCGAATAAAATTTCACCATTCCGCTAAGTCATGGATTCATTGACAGTAGTAATTTTTATCAATTTTACCTCATAAGGTACTTGCTGACTTTCCTCCCTATGGTCTTCAGTCATTAGTCTCTTTCACTCTCAAAATCATATCAGCAGGGTCATGAGGAAGTCAATAAATGCAAAGTCACAGCGCCAGGAAGATCAAAGATATCATTTATTCAATTTGGTGCAATTTTCACCTCAAAACCATCTTTTGAGGTGAAAACATAATACTTCGCCTTTCAGTCACAATTCAGAAAAGTTGTTATCTCCACAAAGCAATGTCCCTGCCTTTCAGAGAATTTTTCCACAGCATGTTCAGCGCCAGATCATCTTCAAAGCAGAGCCATCAGAAAGAGCCCGGAAAGAGCTTTCCAACGGTATACTACACTCTCAAAACCAACTTCTGGATTGAATTTTATGCTTAAGTGAAGTAAAAGCCCTCTCTTCCCTAAGCTCCCCCCTATTTCCCATTTTCCCTTCTAAATTTTATGATCATTTCCCTTTATAAAATCCATTTTTCCCCTTTCCAATGGCAAAAATCACATTAATACATATATCCGATCCCAAAACCACTTCCCCACCATTACCCTTGAAACTTTATTATGAAATCAAAGTTTCCATTATATATAAAGTCCCCACCCTCATAACCACTTTCCCTCCATCCCCGTTGAAAAAACCTTATGGTAAACATTTTAAAGTCCGCATATATATATATGCTGTCTTCCATCGCAATCGCAACATTTGTAACGTGCACTCCGATTGACTCATGCCACAACTTCTGATGCGATTGCCCGATTGTATATCCCGCCGATTGCAACCTCCGATGCATATCTGGCCGTTGATTGCTCTCGCCGATCCGATGGTTCACAACTAATCGGGCCATCGCAATCGGCGCTCCCATAATGCCCCTTCCGATTGATCAATCGCAATATTCTCCGATCGCAACACCCTCCGATTGACATACTCCCGATTACACATCCGCCGTTGATCTTCTTTCTCCGATCGGACGACCCACGTCTAAGCGCTCAATCGCAAGTCCCCCCCCCCCCCGATTTAAACCCGCCGATTGAAAACTCTGATCGATCTCTCCACCGTTGATTCCTCCCCGCCGATCCAACGGCTCAAACTCAATCGGGCTAATCGCATCGGCGTTCCATATATGTGATATTTCATTCCACCCCGCTCCGATTCCGATTGAGATTCCACCATTATTTCATATATATATCTCTCCGCTCTCCTCCGATCCTGATTGCGATTTCCATATGGGTCCCGCCTCCATTTCCCTTCCCTTTTCCCATTTAAACGCATTTTTCCTTCACAAAAAAACATAAATTCATTTTATCATCATTCTATTAAAAACCAGAGAATGAAGAACTAAAGGAAAATCGAAACGTCAGGAGGCGAGAAATAAAATTGTAACAGTCGCATCTTCAGCAATGATTCTAAAGGATCCATGCTACAGGTTTTGCCTCTGCATTGGATATCCAAAAATTTCAGGAGGAATAATGTAACACAGCTCTTCCTTTACGAAAATATTATGAGCTCTTGGTCTTCCATCTTCAGTTATGATTCCTCCTCTTCCCATCGATCTATATTCCCACAAATTATGTCTATTTATTGTAAATTCCAATCATTTGTAAAAGGCTGGAGAGTCTGAGGTCTAAAAAATCTTAGAAGTAGGGGAACAGTGTGGCAGTGAGCTTGGTGCTCCTTTTGTACAGTTTTGGCAGGGAATTAATAAAGTGATGCAGCTCTGATTTGTGGGATTCATGTGGTATGAGTTTTAGCATATGTTTCTCCTTTATGTTTCATATGTACATTGTTGTGTTTCACCATTCATTCATTAACATTTCCAGTTGAATGTTTTCAAGTTAGAAAGGTAGAATCCATTTTATATGCTCTGCCTTGGGGAATCATTCATACTCTGTGTATTTTCTTCTTTCTGAAAAGGATTCATTTATTATGCCCTTTTCAGCTTCTCAACAGTCTTTCCACCCCATATTATTTCAACTTGATTGCTAAATCTCCTGCCTATCTTGCCCCATGAAATACCCTGTATCCTAATTTAATTCCTCAGTTTCATACTGTCCCTTTGTCCCATACATCCCTGAAATTCAGTCATTTATCAAAACTCTTTTTCCCATTTATATACCTAGCCTAAAATCAGTTTATTATCGTGTTATTGAATATCTTTTCTATGGAGAGAGCCCTCTCCTGTCCTTGTAGGGCTAGCTACAAGGCTGAGCGTGGTTTAGTTGTTACCCTGATTTGCCTTTTTCAGCCTGAGGTTCAGATTGGGTGCTAACATTGGTAAAACATGATTTATATAAATCACAAATCACTAAAACATTGAACATAAGTGAAGTAGAAGACTCTGTTAATCTATGACCAACCATAACTACTATTTGGCCCCGAGGTAAATGGAAAACATCAAGAAGGTGGTGTTCCTCCTTTCTACATTAGCTTGAGTATTCATGATCAAATATTACACAATGCTATGCTAGATTCAGGAGCATCCCACAATTTAATGCCAAAATCTATTATGGAAACTTTGAATCTAGATATCACTAGACCATACAAAGATATTTTCTCTTTTGATTCTAGCAAAGTTAAATGTCTCGGCTTAATAAAATATTTATGTGTCACTTTATTCCAATACCCAGGTAAAAGTTATAGTCATGGATATTGTAGTTGTTGATATCCCTGCAAAGTATGGAATGCTATTATCTCGCTCATGGGGAGAAAAAATACAGGGATCTCTATAGTTAGACATGTCTTATGCCACAATTTCAGTGTTTGGTCAACCCAAAAATATTTACAGAGATACTTTAATGAAGTACATGGTCAGTAGTGAAAAACAACCACAGAACTATCATATTTATTCTGTACATTCTAATATGGATTCTTTCATTTTAAGTAATTTAGATTCTGGCATAGATAAAAACACAACATTGAAATAGAAACATAAGGAAGTTGACAGTGACAATTATTTTCATGAATCAATGTGGCACTTAGACTTTGATGGCTCAGTAAACAGACTAGGAGCAGGAGTAGGAGTTTGGATTCATAACATGGAAAATAATCATTCAGAAGGTCATGCCTTTAGATTAAACTTTAAATGTATAAACAACTGATGCAGGAGCATTAGCTCCGAAAAACGCCTTATATTTTATCTAAGCTAGGGGGTTTCATGTTTTGAAGAAATGTAAATATTTTGAGTGATTAATTATAATTTTGTGAGAATTTGTAAATATGAGAGAAATTAGTTTCTAGATTATTTAGAATTAATGATAGAGCCTAAGTTGGAATTAGTTTCTAAGTCTTAGGGATAAGAATCTATCTTTTAGGGATGTTGAGAGATTTAGGGATTTATTGAGATATTAAGGGGATAAAGCATTAAATTAGATCATTTTTAAAATTGTATAAATAGGAGGGGTTTTGAGAGAAAAAGATATTGAGAGGGTGAGTTAGTGTGAATAGAGAGTGAGGGAGTTTTCTGCTTGGATGCCTTCGGGCAGTTTGTAAAGGCCCATCAGTGTCGAATATCAGGCCAAAGATAAGTTTGTAAGTAGTGTCCTTTTGTTTATATGAAACAATGTTTCAACTTTTGTATAAATCGTTGATTGGTTGAAAGTATATATGGATTGATGTATCAGTGGATTGAATGAAGTGCCAACATGAAAGAACGTGTTAATGTACGCTGAAAGGATGGATATGAGTATAACAACTGTTAACTGTATTAAATAAATCCTGAGTTTATCTATGTCGAATGAATGGATGTTTTGTATCGACTTGAATCTGATTAATAGAAATTGGAAGA
Organism: Pinus albicaulis; assembly: GCA_034641835.2. Lineage (NCBI taxonomy): Eukaryota > Viridiplantae > Streptophyta > Pinopsida > Pinales > Pinaceae > Pinus > Pinus albicaulis. The sequence continues at coordinate 167,165,235 of CM076569.1, forward strand.
ACGCAGCAAATGTAAAAACGTTATGAGTATAAAAGCATTAAACCTCTGCATAAGGGTGTATTTTAATACATTTTAAATCTGCAGCTTAGTACTCTGTTCTGCCAGGATTGTGTAATTCTAAGTGCGTTCGATAGCAGAAATTGCTACTTGTTTAATGCGTTGAAATCGAATCTGGGCCTTGAAGTTTCTGTTTGGGGTTGATTACTTGTAGACTACGTGGCATAATAGTCGACTAAAGTCTAGTTATTAAAAATTGGTGAATCAATCATCTATTTCACACAGCGCAAGTAAAATTGCTGTTCTATTGATAGCATTTAAAAGAGGTGGTGATTTAACATATATTGACAGCGCAGGTTGGAATTCAATCCAGCAGAACATATATTGACAGCACAGGTTGGAATTCAATCCAGCAGAAACAAAATCTGGGTTGAATTCTAATGTTAATCTGAATAGTTTTATGATAAATCTCAGGCACAGAAGATCTGGCAAGAGGGCGTAGGATGGTGTTTAAAATCTCTGTTTGGGAATTCAATTAAATGCAATTTTAAATTGCTGTGGGGTTCTGAACAAAGCAGTGATGAATTTTCTTACATAGAGGCGCAGAATTCACTGTTTATTTGAATTCATGTTATGCTCTGTCTAATTTGAACAAACAGTGGATCGATTAGTGATTGAATTGCTTTTATGAAAACGACCTGTTTGTAATTGAAATGTTTGCAGTTCAGTACACTGAATAGTGAAAAGGCGCAGATGTATATTGTAACCATAGGTTCGAGAAATGAATGTAAGAGCATGGGGTTTGCTGTATTGGGTTTATGATTGGATATGCGTGCTATCCAGTAAATGCAATGAGAATTCGATAAGGTCATTTGTTTGTTGAGAATTGCAGACAAAGCTTTGGATAACGCCTCTCAGAAGACAGAGGAAGCCTGACTACGAATGGTAAGAATTGATGCGTTGAACCATGGAATTGTTTCATGACAGATATGAATGTCGATGTGGGAGAACGTGATAACTAAATTTTGAGGTAAATTTCTCCAATTGTTTGGACTGAGCGCTTTAAGGGAGGACGAGGTCCAAGTTCTTAGTTATTGAAGCATGCGAAAATTCATTGGATTGGAAATAAAGTGTTTTGAATGGTATTGACATCATAACCACGAATGTGCTGAGTGAGATTATTTTGGGCAAACTATGAATTTGCAGAAGCGTTTGTTGAGGTAAGCACTTTTATAGCGTATGAAGATTTATGTAATGAATGGGCTGATCCTTTATGCAGTTGAACCAATTGTGACATGTGGAAATTGCAGATATAATAAATATTTGCAATGGTAACAGAGTTTTGTATTGGAATCCGATTTTATGAAGAGTTGAATTCATATGTGGTTGAATTAAGATTTAAAGCATGGGTACATAGGTTTTATTGATTTTAAATATAGCCATATGTGAATGTTTGAAATAAATGGGAATTGAGAATGGAAGAATTTGATTATGGATTCAGATTTTTAAATCCTATGAGCTTCTGAAATTTGAAAAGTTGAGATTGCCAGATTGAGTTTTGTTGGGGAAATAGTTGAGATGCATTCTCATATGCACAAGAGGTAAAGATCCTGGGTATTGCAGGCCAGGAACCCTGCGTCAACAACATAGAAAAGTATGAATCTTTAATCTTAGGACTGCAGATTGTTAGAAAACTAGGAGGCAAAAGAGTTTCTATCATGGGAGACTCTGAATTAATCATAAAACAAATCAGAGAAAGTATTTTGTGTATAATCCTAGACTAATCCAATACAGAGAAACATTTTTAGATCTGATTAAAAAATTGCTTGAAATTTACTTTGCTGTAATTCCTAGGAAACAAAACATGCAGGCACAGAGTTTGGCTACTTTTGTTAGCACACACTAGTACATTTGGGGGAAATTCCGACACTTGGTTTCGACGCTTTTGACCAAATGTCGGAAATTTCCCCAAATTTTTTCAATCTCGCCCGAAACCGTCGCTATACCGACGTCCAGAGAAAAGTGTCACAATACCGACACTTAGACAAAGTGTCACAATTGCGACGTTTGGAGGAAGACATCGCAATTGCGACAATATGCCCCAAAGCGTCGCTATTGCGACGACTGCTTCCAAACGTCACAATTCTGACACAATGTCTAAGTGTCGCAATTGCAATGTTTGGAGGCATTCGTCGCAATAGCGACGCTTTGGCCGCCGTCGGTATAACGACACTTATATGCAATAAATGACACTTATATGCCTTTGCAAAAATGGTCGGCTTACAGAGCAGCGCGAGGTGTAGTTCATGGAGGCACCTTTGCGATTGCGCATAATTTGGAGAGAAAAAAGTAATAATGAGAGAGGCTCCTTTAATTTCGTCTTTGATTTGTGAAGGTATGGATTGTCCAGCCTGCAATTCTATGCTGTCGAGAAAGACTCGCAATCCTCTGGAAACAAGATTGTTGTGAAGATGCCTGGCAAAGAAATAGACATCGGGTTCATGACTATTGATGACCACATCATAGTCCGGCGAAGAAGGCACCAAGGAGGGTATTCTCAGTGAATGAGGGATGTTGAAATATTAATTTCAACTACCCTATCCTCTGGCCACTTTCTAAATCTGTTTGAATGGCTTTGTCAAACAACCGCTTTCTAAAACTGATGAACAATCAATTTTGGTTTTGAAATCACAGTCCCTGCACACTTAAAAACAGAGCGCTGTATTGTTTTGGAAAAAGAGCAATTTAATAGTAAACGCGGGAGATTTTAATTCAGAAGAACGTGGTCCCACAGACCACAGCCCAAATCAGCCATCCACATGGAAGAAAGCGATTCGATCGCGTTATTTTTTGGCCCGTCTGCATTGTGGAATTCCGGACCCGAAACATTATAGGGCGGAATCAATTTGATTTTCGCGTCACAGTTTTCCTTCGTACGCAAAGCCAAAAAACGGACCCGAATTTTTATATGGCGTATTCTATGAAGTTTTCGCATTACAAATTAGGGTGACATCAACAGGCTATTTTGGCATGCGAATTTGTGATTGAAATCGAGTTTATTTTTTTTGAAGTCCGGACGTATGATATATTTTTATTAATATTTTGTTATAAGTTTTGTTTCACCGCCCGATATTTATTTAAACCATTGGCTCATATAGAACATATGCGCAAATATTTCACTTTGGGCATTTATAATGTGGGCCCCGAATACTTTAAATAGGTACATATACATTAGACAGTTTAAAAGTTTTGAGGATTGCACCCCCGGTGCAATTGTTTGTTTATAAGATTATATGATACATGTGAGATAAAGGTTTATTATTTATCATATATAAATAAATTTTATCAATATTGTACATTTAGACTTTTATGAGGTGATGTTATAAGTAAATTCATAAATATGTCTTTTTAATCCTCATTTTACTCCATGAATATGTTTGGAAATGAAATTTCAATAGATTAATTTTCTCCTAACCTATGTATCATCAATATTGTACATTTACATCCTTAATTATGAGGTGATGTTATAGGTAAATCCATGAATATCTCCTTTTAATCTTCATTTTACTCCATGAATATGTTTGGAAATGAAATTTCAATAGATTAATTGTCTTGCTATTATATGTTTTACGAAGATATGGTAAGGAATTCTCTCTTGTTCTTCTTAAAAATAATTATATATAATTTTATTTTATTTTAAAAATAGATTAAAAAAATTATATGAGAAAAATTATTAATTCATCAATATGTGTGTGTGTGTTGTGAGGAATAATTTCATAGTTCAACTTAATGGTTCATTATATAATCATGTGATCATCACCAATGATATATCTTAAAAAGCAACTAAAAAGCCATGTGTACAAAATTGATGTATACTCTAGAGAGTGGTTCTCATATCACTATGTAAATTGTTGTATGCTACTTCAACAAAATTATAAGATAAATTGTAATACACATCATATATGCACCATAACAATTGGTACAGGGTAAAACCCACCTGCCACACCTTTGTACTCGATCAAATTTTCTCTGTCAACTCTTCTAGCTGTGGGAGTTTCCTCCAAGGATCATAATACCCCCAAGGCCTGTTATCACCCTAGTAATTCTCAGGTTGTGGGATAGGGATTTTTGTAGTTAAGAACACTAGGGGTAACCAAGAACCGCTTTGGGAATTCAAGATCTAGCCTTCTTGAACTCTAGAGAGGGATCTCTCCGTATGATTTAGCTTTGTTTTAGTAATAGATATTAGGCTAGCTATGATTGTGTATTTGGGTTTGATTTTAAAATATTGGTGGGAATAAAGAGATTTCAAGGTAAACCAGAAGGATCTACCAGAATATTGGGAAATGGAGTCAACTCTCTAGGCAAGTAGAACTAAGAAATAAGGCTCAGAGATGCAAATGTGCTAAGGGAAAGATAGGTGACCTTCTAAGGCTATGTATAGGCTTGATTTGATGGAGTGGATGGAATCTGAGCAAAAGGGCACTTAAGAATCCTTAAGCTATAGATAAGAAGATTGAAGAAGGGGATCTAACTGGGACCTAGAGCAATTAAGAATTCTATGGTCCGGTTATCAAGTAGAAAACATTAAAATGCCAACAAGTTTCGAAACATGGAGCTTATTATCACTAATCCTGTTTAATTTTTCCTTAGTTGATCATTATAGACTAGAAAAACATAATATGAATGAATGTAAACTTTAAAGAAATACACTGAAAACAAGGAAAGAAATGAGACTTATCTTGTCACCACGAGAATCCTTAGCTATGATGTCTCTGATCTCTTTCCAGTCTGCTGCTTTCACTAATTGACTCACCAACTTTAATATAACCAGCAAATAAGACTATAGTTGTCTTGAGAAATTTTATTCACACTGAATACTTTGAATTGTGAAGTATTTATACAAAAAAATGTTTACAAAATATCTTAGGAATTGAGATAATGTTTTAATAAAAAATAGGAAAGAAAACTTAAAAAGAGGGACAGCTGCAAAACGGTTTGCAAGCTGTTACCTTTTTACAAGCAAAAATAGAACTGATTATTCTAATTTGAACTAATTGTTGTTGTGCCACTTTAAACCTGTATTTTTACCATTTGAGGTAACAGTAAAAAATGAATTTCCAAGTGAATTTCCTGTTTTTTATCCATTAAATTCACAGCAGATCTGTGAATTCTTGCTACTTTTCTGCAGAGGGGATCTTCATAGTCTTCAATTTTCTGTAACTTTCATCTGCCTCTGTATACTTGGAAAATTTAGGCTTGATAGTGAACATATGCCTGATATCATTATCTAAAAAGAACATATTTTCAAAATACTAAAGAAGTATTTTTCCTGTTGGTGATCCTTGAGGCAGTGGTTGTCTGGCTTGCTCTTTTGCATGATTTCTAATTTTTAGATCATAATCTTTCTGAGGCGTTAACTTGTCATTCAATGTGTGAATATCAGGCAAACCTTCTTCTGACAATGTTTTGTATTTGGCTAAAAATCTTGAGATGGATACATTCATGTCTTTACACCAGTCCTCTAGATTACTCATTATGTTTCTTTTGTTCAGGACCTTTTTGATTTGAAGAATGGTTTCTGTTCTATCAACAATTTTCAATTCTTCCAACTCTTCGTTGTTTTTACTGTTTAAAAAAGCTATGAGTTGGATTTCTTGGGTTGGTTTATTGTCAATTTACCTCTTAGTCTTGTCAATCTCTGCACTAGCAACTTGAAGTAACTCCCTCTGTTCATAAATTATCATAATTGAAGGCGATTGAGAATGAATGCCTTCAATAATTTTGGTCCATAAATGATTTTTTATATAGGCCACTTGATCTGTAAGATTTACTTGTGCTTGCAGAATCTTTACCTGTTCTTGTAGTCGATCGACCCTTTGCTCATGTCCTTTAGAAGTAATCAAGGCATCATTTTTTGAATTTTCTAAATTTTTAATAATGCCTTTCAAACTAAGAATCTCTTTATCTTGGTCTTGTAGTGTGCTCCTTTGTGAGGATGAAGAAGAAGAGGCAGAGATTACCTGAGAATTAATTGGCACTGCAGTTTCCAGTACTCCTTTCGGTGCCAAGTGTTCTGCCAAAGTAGATGGTATAGCAGTGTTTACAGTGGGGATCACTGTAGGAATGACCATTGGTTGTGCTTTTCTTAGTTCTTCATTCTCTTTCATTAGAGCTTATGTTTAACTTTCCATTGTTTTTATCTAAGTTTTCATTTGATGTAGAAGCTGCTTTAATTCATCATTCTCTGTTTTTTGCTGTAGAATTTCTTTTGCTTGAGAGTTTTCACTCTGAGGCAACTTCAAATGTTTTCTAAGAGCAGCTATATCCTCATTTTTCTGTTTAATTAAGACTTTTTCCCCTTCAATGTTGGCTGGGTCACCCCCTGCTTCAATCACTATATCTTCTAGTGCTTTTATTCTTAAATTATTAGCATGCAGTGAGGCTTTGTCCAACTTCATTTGATTTTGGAGGTTGAGCATTGTTTTCTCAAGCCTAATTGATTTCATAGTTTTACTGACAATTTTGGAATATAGCATTTCAGTATTGCTCCTATGAAATTAAATTTGATCTAATTCATGAATGGCATCTGCATCCACTTCAAAATCTGTTTTGGAATAATCTGCCACTGATTTTGGCTCAGCCACTGTAGGCTTCAAGAATGAAATTACCAATTTATTGGATGAATAATCAAATGCTGAAAGAAGCATGTCTTTATTTCCAAGATTTTCCTTAAGAAATATAGAATAAGCTTGATTCTTGATCTCTTCATTCTTCTCTTTAATCTGTCTGAATCTGATCTGAATCTCTGACTCTGTATTGCCAGTTTCCTGAGAACAAGGAGGAAAATTGACAGTAGCCTGGTTTTCCTTCATGACTGTATCTTTTTGTTGTGTTCCAATTTTTACATTTTGAAGCTCTTTTAATGTTTCAGTGACTATTCTTGTCGCTTAATCATCTATATCAATATTTACAGCCTTATCCTTTTCTTCTTCTATTGACTTGCTTCTTTTACTAGAAGGAATTTTGAATTTTATGTTCTCAATAGTCTCAGCTATGAAACTATCTCCTTCTCTATCTCTTTTATGTACATTATTAGTATCTTTGCTTGTAGAAGCCACCTGTGTCTGTTCAATCTATTTTCCTTTGCCACTGTCTACCTGTATTACCTGTACTGCCTGTGAATCATCATTAGATAAGGTGTTTGGCTCCCATTCACTTTTATTTACATATCTTTCAATATGGGGCTTAGGATCATGCAAGTAAACATGCAACTTACATTTTACCCTTATTGCACTCAAAATACCTTGTGGGTCATAATTCCATGTAAAACTACATGGGAAATTATATTATTTGAGTTTGACATTTATCTTATTGGCAGCTTCTCTGTTATTCACAATGAATGGCACAATTTGATTTTTCAGCTTAAATTGGGTCTTTTTCTTGGAAGCTATGAAGTTGATTTCATCTACATTCAATATTTGTCTCAGATATTCTAAAGGAAATATTCTTGTAGTAACAAATCTGGGTAACTTATATGGGGCCAGGGATGAGCCATACACTCTGATTTCTGTATGATTTTTATATAAATACCAATCTACAGTTTTGTAGCTCTCTGATAACTGTAGAATTCTTCTTGTCTCATCATTGATCCTAGGGATCTCCTCTTTTTCCAAGAGATACATAGCAGGGGTGTTGTGGAGGTAAATCCCCTTTGTGGACAGAGGCGATCCCTACTAGCCCAGACTGGGTCTAGCAACAATCATTCACGCTATAGTGCAGGTTCCTAATTGAAAATAAACCAACTAGCGATGAAGGCTTACCTGGAATCCAATGTTGTCGCTTGTAGAGAAAGTAGCGCTCCCGTTCCTTAGCTCTGGCAGATCACAATCCTCACGATCTCCGTGATCGAATACCTGCACATGCAAGAAACAAAACAAACGCAAGCATAAAATCCAGTGCATACAACTATATGTTAGTCAGAGAAGACATAACTCACGATCATCATTAAGAACAAGAGTGGAACCATAACCAATAGTCGCTTATCATTAATTCATCAAAGGAAGAATACAACCATAGCTCTGACGCTGAATTCTCCTTCGGAGGGTCGTCAACAGAACGTGTCTCGATAAAGCCTGTCAGGGATGGGACAAGCCTCTCTCTCCGGATGTCTCGAAAATAATCTCCTTGGTTGGATTTGGCCTTAAGGGAATGAATCAAGGATCTTGCAGCATTAGGCTCTTGGGAACTTGGAGATTCAAGACTAGCTTGCAAAGGAGATGAGCAAGCTTTTATAAATGGAGGAAGGGGAGTTGGGATCCCTATAATCATGGGATTGGCCCTATCCTCAAGGAAGCTTCCATGAGAGGTGGCAAACCACTTCCTCTACATGGAAATCCGGAGCCAAACCTCCCAACTCAAGATAGATACCAGTTCATGAATTGGTTAGGACGAAACTTCCGCCATTTATTTTTTAAAAACACTCCTTAAATTTGCTGGTGCGAGTGTGACTTTGGGACATAGCACCAATTGGCGCGACCTCTTTGAAGGATTTTCCCCATTGGCGCGGGTACTGAACTGTCTGCCCGTGCCAAAGCAAAAAGGGTCAATATTAGGGTTTTTCACAAGGAGATGTCTTCAGGGCAATGAAAGCTCTTGTTCAGAGGGATGTCATGAAAGTGGTTTCAAGCCATGTCACTGCTCACAGGTCACGAAATGAGCCCTCCAATGTGTGGGAAGGGGATTGCAGGGACGGTGACAAATTACTGTGTAACAGATGCCCCCTAAAGCATGAGGCCCGAGAGAGAGAGAGGGGTGAAATGCTTTACGAGAACGTGTCCAACTAAAAACTCCGGCGTCGGAAAAACTACCTGGAGAAGTACAACTGATATCTCAGATACATGATATATATGCGGTATGGGCGCAGCCATCCATAACAGAGTATACAATAATCCAGATCCAAGGCATGGGCGCAACCATCCAGTGAGGATCGATAAATAGACTCAGGTATGGTCGCAACCATCCAGTAAGTGAGCCATGTAACCAATCATAATAATCCACAAAATCGCAGCCTGGATTACAACAGACACAATCCAGGGTCTTACGCTCCATCTCGATCCGAACATAGTACAAGTTCAAGCATGTGAATAAATGAGCTGAACTCGAACATGCAAGAACATCGTCTAATTACCAGCCAATGATGAAAGCTGTTAATAGACACGAGAGGAACCACCAATAATGACAATGGCCCTCAAGGTACTACAGGTACAATCTATGGCATGTGAATCAATGAGCTGGCTTCGAACACCCGTAGAATCACTTGATCGGAGGCCAATGATTAAAACCTCGCATCGAATGCGAAGGAGCACATACGTGAGGCATATTATCGTATACTCACCGAAGGAATCTCTAAGATAGGCTTCTGGATAATGAGCTGAAGTCGACAGGAAGTGACCTTGATCGAAGGTGGGCCATAGTGTTTCCCACATCATCGACACGAGACAGAGGAACATAATGTCTTTGTGAATCACGATCAGATGAGAATCAGAGGAAGGTTGGTATTTGCAGAGGTCAAATTCTCTTGAACATACAAACAGCACGACAGTGAGTTTGGCAGTTTTTGACATCAAAAGATCAGAGGTCATGGTGACGAGGCAAAGAGAAAATGAGAGGTCAAAAGGGATCACCCAAAGCCACGGAGGCCAGTGAAAAAACGAGATGAGATGTCCCCAACCCGACACGAACGCAGACAAGTGCCATGTTCAAGAGCGACATACTACCGACACGATAAAGGTGTTGGTTCCATTTTCCCCACCATTTCTAGTGAGTACCTCTTTATTTTTACACAAGCTTGAAGAGGATACCATATGCTTGTCATATAAATTCGTCCTTCGGACGAATCCATCCTAGTACATTTAACGAGCCCTAGGAAGGAGAAACTCAAATAACATCATGATTGACAATTTCTGATGTCATTTAGGTTTAACAAGTCTGACAAAGGAAGAAATCGACGTCTTTTCATGTTTAGAGAGTTTGAAAAGACAGCAGAAAAGTAAACTCCAATGGTCCCTTTTCGTAAATAGTTTCTCAGATCCGAAAAGGTAGAAAAATTTGTCTGAGAAAACCTCCTAGTCGCAATAGGCTAGGGTATTCCTTTTTCGTAAGTAATCTATCCCAGCCCGAAAAAGGGGTAAACGTATACTGGGTAGATGTCGTTTCGTAACCACTTTAACGAGATCAAAACGACAAGTAACTCGGCAATCTTTTCATGTTTAGAGAGTCAGAAAAGAGTTGAAAGATGACTCCTCTTGGAGGAACGAGTGGTATAAAGGGTAGCAACTGGTTCCGATAATGGTGGAACTGCTCAAAACATGATAAAAGTCAAGAGGTTGGCTAACAAGACCACTCATCATAGCGGTTCCTCAGGAACGGGTAAAACAACCAAGTGAAGGCATATGATTGGCCAAGCAGATAATGACGATGGATTGAGAAAACCAAGGATCATCTGGCAAAACAGGCTGATAAAAAGGCAATCACAAGAGGTAAAATGGGAATGGTTTCATTTTTACACAAGCTTGAAACAGAAGCTCTGCTTGAAGGTTGGTTTCATTTTTACACAAGCTTGAAACGGAAATAAACTATGCTTGAAATAGTAAGCATGCCCCCAGCATGGTGACTCAATTCGAGGTACATGCCCCCCAAGCTTTAGTCCATATGAAAGACAGATGGAGTGAAGGTTCAAATTACGAGATCAAGAGACAGACTCGACTAGGATTTTACGAGGTCTAATCAAAGACTCGAATTGAACAGGAAAGTGTTTCATTGTTTTAACGAGGTTGACACATTAAAATAACTATCCTCAGGACACCTTGTTTCATGGTTTAAGGAGCTTGGCACAAGACAAGGAACTCTGCTCCCCAACCTTGTTTCATTTTTTAAGGAGCTTGACACAAGAAAAACGAACTCTGCTCCGAAGACCTTATCATAATGAACAAGAAGTCATCGCTTCCAAGATTTCCACTCCCTATGGAAGGAAAACATCCTGGAAGTCAGGACCCAATGCCCCCATTACCTGATGCACGACGGCATCATCACTGAGCACCGGCACGGGGTAGGTAGCCACATAGTTGACCTGTGGTGGGGTAGATACAACGGGTGGATAAAAACCAAGAAGGGATGATGGCAGGCCAGCTGCTACATCAGGACCAAAGAACGAAAGCTGATCAATGGTCATGATTCGTCCTTCATGTGGAAAAAAGACCACACGAAAAAGGGAGGAGACAAGTGCTCCCATGGCATAGGTGTAATCGCGCCCCAAGAGTAGATTGAAATCCAAAGGGCCTGGAACAACCATCACGTCCATATGGACGGTTTTACCTCCCAAAGTAACAGGTAACCTTGGAAGGATCCCTAACGGTTGACTCGTTCTTCTGTTAAATGCCAACAGATTCTGCGTAACAGGTGCAAGCGGCGGTGAGCCGAAAGCTTGCCAAGTAGTTGAAGATAGAACACTAACAGACGTGCCTTCATCTATAATGGTGCTGGGTACGACCAGACCAAAAGCCTATACTGTGATCTCGAAAGGCACATAAGATGGAAGGCGGTATCCTGAAAATCAATTCCAATCAAAGGAAGCGACCAAACTACTCGGAGGGGCCACCATCGAACCGAGATGGCCTTCCCCTGATTTTACGGAAGAAGAAGGAGCATCCTCCACGACCTCCATCTCAAAGGAGGGAGGAGTATCCTTCGGGACCTCCATCACGGGAAGCAGAGGAGCAGCTTCTTGAGATACGGGGACAAGAGAATCTTTCTCCAATTCCGAGGAATCTGAAGAAAAAAGAAGAACCTGAGGGGGATGAGATCCACTCTCAACGGAAAAGACCTGGTGCACCACAGACGGGGCCAACTCAACTGATCCCACAACCAATGGTTGGTTGGGAACGGATACCTGAATTTGAATTTCCGGGGGAGTGGGATCGACCAAGGATGACTCTTGACCAATCGTAGGATCAGCTGGTGGAGGACTCAAAGAAAGATGTTTATAACCAGCCGGGAGGCATGGTGTAGAAATAGTTGAGTTTTCCAAAACTCGCTTGGCTTCATCCATATACGGACAAAGGTGAATGGCATGGTGCCCTTCACACAACTTACAGGGATTGGTGATCTTACCCTGCTTCTTAGGAGCCTTACCAACAACAGCCGAAGACGTGCCCCCAACCTGACTCCCAGAAGCCAAAGGCAACGGTGGGGGACCATTGGACCATACTTCGAGTACCTTGGGAATACCAGGGCAATCTCGAAGAATATGATCTCCTGTGCACAACATGAAAGGGAACTTGAGTTTCCGCAGAGGGTTGGGAGGTTTATCAATGGAAGGCTTCTTAGGTGCAATATCCACAGAGCTAGCCTCTCCTTTATCATATTTCTTCTTCTTAGCCACCTGGTTACTCGAATCCAGACTTTCACCAGGCGAAGTAGAAGAGGAGGACACAGAAACAGGCAAAGAAGGGGAGAGGTCCACCTTAGAATCCACATGATGATGTTCAGGCGGAGGAACTGATTGAACAGTAGTCAGGACATTCAAGACCATAGAGGTTGAAAACAACCAAACATGCAACCCAACAGTTAACCTAGGAAGGGACAATGTTGCCATATACGGAGCACCAATATTTCCAAAAGGAGGAAAATGACCAAGATTCCCATCGGAGGGGATTCCTTGATTGGTGAACTCTGGAAAAGTTTCCATCAACAACTCAAAACCGCACACGGGCTAAAAACCAAGGCACACAATCAAACGGCCAACAAGCAAACTCTAAAAGGGCATGTGATCGCGGGTGATTTATTTTACCACATTGAAACTTAGAAACTTCACCGTTTCATGTTTTAAGAGTCGAGAAATGGATGAAAGATGACTCTATCTCTTTCAGTTTTGAAGCAAGCGTGAAAGGACAAGCGCTTGGTGATCCTTTCAAATTTAAAGAGTCAGAAAAGATCAAATGACTACTCAAGAATACTAGGCAAAGGGTGTACCAAATAACCGTGAACTGCAATATACACCTTGGTTTCAAAATGAAAGAGAAATCAACCAAGGACTTAACGTACGTGCAGGCAATCTCCCCGAATGCTGTGTCCGGTGTATCACGAGTATAGGGCGGCAGACTCGGCTTCCTATGGATAAAGGATTGAAACCTAGTGGGGTCTCCCTTTATATACGCGATGGTACGGGGAGCACAAGTCCGTACTAGTGCTGTCTAAAGCCAAGAGGCGAACGACAGCTACTAGGTTTAATGACGCCGGAACACGTCTCTAACCTAGACCTCTAAATGTTTCGTTAATGTTTCAATGCTTCCTTAGGTAAATTGAGTAAATTTTATGGTTGATCTTCAATTATGTTTCGGTTTCAAGGCCCTAGCGAGTGTCATCTGACAATCTCCTATATGCAGCTATATGAGAAAAGAAAAATTTTCAATTCGATGAATGATATCTAGTTAAGTGAAGAGCTTCAAACAATGATGCAACAAACAAAAGCACTGCAAACGAAATCCTTCCAAACTAGATGACTTTCGCTATCCAAAATTAATTCCAAACACTCAACGATGCAAATAATGCAATGTAATCTATGCAAAATCCTCTTTTTCGAAAACTATGCAATTGTAATCTATGCACAATTTCCTTTTCCTTTTCAAATGATAAGAATGCACTCAATGCATTTTTCGATGAAATGAGAATCTACTTAATGCATGCTTTCAATGAAAGAGAATGCACTCATAGCGATTTTTAGCTTTCAATCATTAAACAATGTGATCTAAGTTCAATGATAAATCTCAAAAATACTTTTCAATGCAATGTGATCTAATGCATTTTAACAAAAAGGAAACTTTGAGACGAAAACTAAATAAACGCAAATCTTCTTAATGAAGGATGAACGCAAAAGAGATGTAAACAAACACTAAGAATGCAATCTTTTTTTTAAACACTTTGTAACGAAATCCCTCAAAAGGCGACAAGACATATGAGGTCAAACACAAAGAGGACTTCCAAAGCAAGAGATCAAAACAAGGCATTAATTCCCTTTTACATCAAACAATCATGGAAAGAAGACATTTCAAACAATGAGCAATGTAATCTATGCTCATATAGTGAAAAGACTGGAAGGGAAAGACACACTGGTGAAGGATTTAGGGAAAAAATCTCAATTTTCACACACCCTGAAATTGGCCCGACTTTTACATTGAAAACTAGTGCCAACTGGCGCGACTTGCTCACTGAAAACTAGCGCCAATGGCTAATTGGTGCGGGTCGCTAACTGACAACAAGCGCCAACGCCTGAAAATGAAAAAACAAAGAATTTCTCCCAACCAAGACCAGACTCACCACTTCAAGTAGAATCTAAAACAAACCCAGAAGCAAAGTACTGACCAAAAGAAACTTCCGAACAAGGGTAAACCCTAGCACCTACAGGAGATGGCGCGACTGTCTGGCTGTAATCCGTGCCAGACAGGGAATGGCGCGAGTGATGAACTGGCAAACTACGCCAATTGGCGCGACTGTCAGGGCTAAACTCGCGCCAATCAAGCCAACTATGAAAAGGTGAAAATTCGGAAAAGCAGAGGTCAGATATGATCCTCTAGGGCTGAACCAAAAGCCAAACACAAAAAGAGCTAGCCAAAAGAGCCGATCAAGCAAGCAGAATCGAGAAACAACCGAAAAGACAAGACAATACTCCAAGTGTTCAGTTCATAAACTAAACCGGAGATTGACTAAAGCAGCTTTGATCTACTTTGCTAATGCAGAGAAATAACGTTTCGAAGGCTATCTGGCTAACTTCAAGCTTCGTCTATAGCTTACAAAGTAGAACAAAAACAAGCTAGACGATCCCCAGCGGAGTCACCAATTTTTTGTGGAGGTAAATCCCCTCTGCGGAAAGAGGCGATCCCTACTAGCCTAGACCGGGTCTAACAACAATCATTCACGCTATAGTGCAGGTTCCTAATTGCAAATAAACCAACTAGCGATGAAGGCTTACCTGGAATCCAACGTTGTCACTTGTAGAGAAAGTAGCGCTCCCGTTCCTTAGCTCTGGCAGATCACAATCCTCACGATCTCCGTGATTGGATACCTGCACACGCAAGAAACAAAACAAACGCAAGCGTAAAATCCAGTGCATACAACTATATGTCAGTCAGAGAAGACATAACTCATGATCATCATTAAGAACAAGAGTGGAACCATAACCAATAGTCGCTTATCATTAATTCATCAAAGGAAGAATACAACCATAGCTCTGATGCTGAATTCTCCTTCGGAGGGTCGTCAGCAGAACGTGTCTCGATAAAGCCTGTCAGGGATGGGACAAGCCTCTCTCTCCGGATGTCTCGACAATAATCTCCTTGGTTGGATTTGGCCTTAAGGGAATGAATCAAGGCTCTTACAGCATTAGGCTCTTGGGAACTTGGAGATTCAAGACTAGCTTGCAAAGGAGATGAGCAAGCTTTTATAGATGGAGGAAGGGGAGTTGGGATCCCTATAATCATGGGATTGGCCCTATCCTCAAGGAAGCTTCCATGAGAGGTGGCAAACCACTTCATCTACATGGAAATTTGGAGCCAAACCTCCCAACTCAAGATAGATACCAGTTCATGAATTGGTTAGGACGAAAATTCCGCCATTTATTTAAAAAAAAAACTCCTTAAATTGGCTGGCGCGAGTGCGACTCTGGGACAGAGCGCCAATTGGCGCGACCTCTTTGAAGGATTTTCCCCATTGGCGCGGGTATTGAACTGTCTGCCCGCGTCAAAGCAAAAAGGGTCAATTTTAGGGTTTTTCACAAGGAGATGTCTTCAGGGCAATGAAAGCTCTTGTTCAGAGGGATGTCATGAAATTGGTTTAAAGCCATGTCACTGCTCACAGATCACGAAATGAGCCCTCTAATGTGTGGGACGGGGATTGCAGGGACGGTGACAAATTACTATGTAACAAGGGGCTATATAAATGAGTCATTGAAATCTGTAAAACTATACTCTCTGTTCCATTTCCTTAGAATAGATGACCAAAATACTACTAATAGAACTTTTCCTTCTGCATCCACTTTCTGACATTCAATTGGCAACTTATCTGTTTGATAATATAGGAAGAGGTGGAGTAGATAAGAGGAGTATCTGAAAACTCCTTCTTTTGATAATCTGGATAACTGATAATGCATACTTTCAGCAATAAATCTAGCAAAATTGAACTGAATGGATGGTGATTGACCAGGGCTTAGAGTTGACAGAAAACCTAGGATAGCCACATCAGTGAATTCATCATTGGTGTATCCTAGTATGAAGGAGAGAATTGAGACAATCTGTCTAGTTTCATCTGGGAAATCAATGGTGTCGAAAGGAGGATTTAACTTAGGAATATCAACTTGATTTGGACACAAATTCTGGTATATTTTAAATCTAGTATTGAAATCCAAGTCAAGATATAGTTGGGTTAAATCTTGTATTGATAGGGAAGCAGAATTGGGGTCATGATTCATTTGCAACATGGAATTTATCGACTCTTCAGTGATGTAAAACAGGATCTCTTTTTATTTTTTTACAATACATCTTTGTTCTGGCATATAATAGGCTTGGCATAATCTAATAAAGTCAGGAATAGAATGAGTGAGAGGGACAATATATCTAGGCAGATTGGATTCCCAAATTGGAATATCTTTGTCACCCTTTTCCACTGATTTGCCATGGCACCAATTATAGACATCAAGCAGGTTAAATTCTACTTTAGGGTCTAGCATTCTATAGTCCAGATCAACTAAAGGGATGTTCTCTGGAGAAATGACTGGAGGCTGGAATGGTCTGACCACTTCTGTAGAATCAGCCATGAGTGCAAGAGTTGGTTTGTCAATTTTGAAGGACATAGGCTGAGGAATCTTTGCAGAAGACTTATTTTGAGATTTTGGGCCTCCATTCTTGGGGGTTACCTATTTCTTGGTCATTTTTAATATGAACGAAGCAAGCTTAAACAATTTTCTAAGTTCCTTTACGAGAAACAGGGGTTTCTTGGTAAATTTCCACTGAAAATGGGGTTTCTGAGCAGGGTTTTTAGGAAATGCAAGGAATTTAAAGATCAAAACGTGTATTTAAAATCGATTTCAACAGCAAAATGGAACAGGGTATGGAAAAAACTGCAAGAAAGGGAAATTAGGGAATCCAGGGAAATTTTGACAGAGTTTCCCCTAAAAAATGGACACTTTTTTGCAGTAACTTTGGTAATTATTTGAAATCGACAGGAATTTTGAAATCTCAAAGGGCAAGTTTGAAGAAAAGTACCTAGAGAACCAACGGAATTCGGTTGAAGACATTGCAGAGGTGCTCAGTCTTCAATTTTTTGAAAATGGCTTCGCAGAGGACAATGTAGTACTTTGTAATGGAAATTCAGGGCAATGGGCATCGAAAAATGGTACTAGTAGGTTGAAAATGGCTCTGCAAAGTTTCTCAGGGTTCAAACGGCGTGATTTTGAGGAAAAATGGTTCTGCAATGTTTTTACAGGTTTAAAGAGAAAAGGTGAAAATTTGAATGAAAAATATAATTTTAATGTATTAAACGATGGTATAACCATAGTTAAATTACATTAAACTCGGGTTAAACGGGTGATGTTTAGGGAATACCGCCAGTGGTATTTGCGCGGGTAAATGTTGGTAAGCGGAAACTAGTTTTTCGAACGCGATACAACATGGTGGCGACACGTAAGCGCGAGTGGTTTGGAAAAACCACCCATTTCGCGCGGCTTTGCCAAAACATCAAAAGATTACTTTATGAGTGCGAAAATGTATTAGCGCCGTCGGATCTGGATTCAACGAGCGAACGACCACGATCAAAAGGAAAGGTGCGGGGAAAAGGTAAGTTATCGGGTTCACTTTGTGCCATTGATATTGGGAAACCGTTGCTATACCGAAATTTAGAGAAAAGTGTCACAATACCGACACTTAGACAAAGTGTCGCAATTGCGACGTTTGGAGGAAGACGTCACAATTGCGACACTATGCCCCAAAGCGTCGCTATTGCGATGGCTGCCTCCAAACATCGCTATTATATGTTTTACGAATATATGGTAAGGAACTCTCTCTTGTTCTTCTTAGAAATATATATATATATATATATATATATATATATATATATCCTCGCAACACACACACACACATATTGATGAATTAATAATTTTTCTCATAATTTCATAGTTCAACTTAATGGTTCATTATATAATCATGTGAGCATCACCAATGGTATATCTTAAAAAGAAACTGAAAAGCCATGTGTACAAAATCGATGTATACTCTAGAGAGTGGTTCTCATATCACTATGTAAATTGTTGTATGCTACTTCAACAAAATTATAAGATAAACTGTAATACACATCATATATGCACCATAACAATTGCCATATAACTAATTTGTTTTAGGATACATGTGGCATTCTAGGGGTAAATTCCATATGATTTGTATATCAATCTATTAGGTGTTGGTAAGTTGTGAGTATCTAAGAAATGATAAGGAATATCCATACATCATGATCTTGTAATGTGATTATAAATTGTGTCTATAATTTCCATAAAATGTATAAAAGATTTGTTTAAAAAAAATCAACCCAATCAACCCTAAACAATGCTCATGATGTGGAATGTCATTGGAGAAACCAAAATGATGGTCACATGTCCCATTTATATGGTAATGGTGATCATATATATTTTGTAGCACTTGATGAGTAATTAAATAAATCTCAGAGTGTGACTCATTGTGCCATATTTTTTTAAAGCATGATTTGTTTTCCTAGTTTTTACTAATTTGTTAACATATTTTATTCATTTGGAAAGCTAATTAATGATGCTTTAAGTAATTAGGACCTAATGAGAGATCATCTTCACATCTTCAATGAAATATATTTGGTAATTGTAGTCACTATATGGACCACACATGCATGCTACTTAAGAAAAAATGAAATATAAACTATAATACACATCTTATATCTGCCATAAAAATTGTCATACAACTTATTTACTTCTAAATACATATGAAATACTTCAGGTAAATGCCATATTATGTGTATACCAATATAGTAGGTGTTGGTAAGCTATGAGGATCTAAGAAATGATAGGGTATCCACACATTAGTGCCCTAGTGAATTTTTTGCATAATTTTCTATTTGTTGTAATTTTGTTGCCTGGATTTGTTATAGATTTCAAATAATACAATTATCTACCAATTGCTCTTTATAAAGAAGAAGTACAATAAGTAGTCACCTAAAAGTGAGCCATGTGAAAATATTGGTAACATGAGTAACCTGGTAAGCTGTAAATGAAAAATGAATAACCTCCACTCACCAACAGGTGGCAGGTAGGGTTGGAATTTGGATTTCTCTTTACCTGTCACACAATTTTTTTTGATGTTTTGGTCATTATTTTTCTAGTCAATAAACGTTACGTTTAAAATTTTTCACTTCATTAATGACATTATCGTAATAAATTAACCCTTCACCAATAAAAGTTTGATTAAAATAATTGAACGCTCTTCCATTTTATTTGGATTTTGGAGTGTGATATATCTGTGTCATGGACTTTTAATACCTAAAGTTTCAAGAGAAATAGCTGATTCTTGTCAAACTAATATTTCCTCAATATATGCTATGATCTACTAAAAATTACTTCAAAAATCAAGTAACCTTCCAATATAAAGAAAAAAAACATGAACGAGCTTTCCCTAAATTGCAATAAATTTATGTTTATTATTAATATTGCATAATCTGTCTTATAAAAATTGCATAATCGGACTAAGAACAAATCCCCAGTGCATTTTTTATTGTTGTTGTGATTAAAAAAATGAGCCAAAGAACGCTAAGGCACTCAGAGAAATCAATCTATGTATTATTTCTCACAAAATCATGTTGAGTAGTGGAGACTAAGCACTAGATTTTTTTCTGTCCTCAATCTCTCTATTAATTATGTCTATGTAGTTATAAGAATAACAAGCCAAAGAAATTTCAGGCTTCCAGAGAAATTAGTCTCTGTGTGCAGAAATTAATGATTAATGTTGACTAAATGTTATACCATTTGAAATTGCTGAGCGAAATTAATCAGGCCATGATGTACCATTTGTCAGTATCTATTTTCTCATGTATGAAAGTTGATGTAGTACCATTGAAAGTTTAATAATTCTATTGAAATTTTAATAACTATAATAACTATATATATATATATATATATATATATATATATATATATATTTTTATTTATTTATTTAATGATTAATAATAATTAAATTAAATTCTTAAAAGACAAAATAAAAGCCTAATAATCACGAACTATTATGATAATTTAAAAATATATAACTCAGGCTGAACATAGTTACAAAGATACCAAGCAAAGAAGAGTGCATGTGCATGATAACCTCTTTCTTGAAAACCTATGAATGCCATTCTCAATGAAGACTCAAGACTCAACTAGATTGGATTGTGTATCAAAACAATAGGAATGAATCAAAGTTCAATGAATGAATAACTTGATCGAGAAAATTTATAGGGAAAGGTAACTTGACTATCAATCTACTAAACCTCACATCCATGATTAAAAAAACACCCCCACCTTCTCAGTGGTCCCATCATGGTCCACCTATTGAAAAACAACCAACAAATATTATTTTTTATATATTTTTGCATGGCCATTGGACAATGATTTACTATGGCTTTCCTACTAAATTCCAATGGACGATTATTCAAAAATATTGAGAATTATTTTAGTCTCAAGGCATAGCCAAGAGTCTTACTGGATAATTATAGATTACCTCTCCATTGGATGATTGTACATTTTTCATCTACTTTTTCACGTGAGTTTCAATTCATGCTAGATCTTTGCCTTTTATTTCTTTAGTGAAGCTAAGAGTTAAATTTTATCTTACATTAATAAATATAATTGCATGAATATCCATGCTTTTATACTTCCCCACTGTGG
Organism: Pinus albicaulis; assembly: GCA_034641835.2. Taxonomy (NCBI): domain Eukaryota; kingdom Viridiplantae; phylum Streptophyta; class Pinopsida; order Pinales; family Pinaceae; genus Pinus; species Pinus albicaulis. Next base: position 167,186,218 of record CM076569.1, read on the forward strand.
TCAATGTTGATGTATGGCCTTGGCCCATTGATCTTACAATTAACTCACTATTCATATTCAATTTTCTCAGTTCAGCCCAATAAAATAAGGAAAACAGAAAATGAAGTCTTGATTTTTCTTTCCAGTGCTCCTATATAATACAAATACTCTTAAAAACCAACTAATATATAAATTGTCATCGTTCATGCTAAAATTAGTTTGAATTTTTTTAATGAATCTGCTTACAATTAATAGATTACATTGCTCACAGAATAAGAGATAATTTAGAACTATGATTTCACAATAATAAATTACCCTAGCAGTTCAAACTTTGAACATACCTTATGAAATTAAAATATGGCAGGTTAATGAGCCAATCTAGTTTCCTCAGAGCCAATCTTGAGCTCGGCCTAAGTCTGAATGCCTTGAGAGTGCGAGTGTAAGGAACTAGATGCCTAAAGCTTTTATTTTGTGCTTGTGTAATTCACTGTTTGACCATCAAGCCAAGCCACCAACTATATTAACACTACTTCATGTTGGGGTAGATTGGCATTCTAATTTTTTAGTGCTATAGCCGTACTTTTTCACTGCTTCACTAATCACAACCTTGGAAGTTTGCAGGGCAACGAGCTTTATTCTTTCTTTGGTGTTTTATGTAAAAGAAAGGATTTGTGAACTTTATGTAATAGGAAGGGGAAAACTAAATTGATTCTAATTTTAAAATATCAATAATGATAAGTGGTAATTCCTTTATTAAATTTTTAATTTTGAGTGAGCCAAAAAAAGTAACTTTCCTTACTTTTTGAGTACAACCTTGCAATTGCGAAGAGGACTAGTGTTGCAAAATTATTGGTAAGTGGAAATTAAAGGGCGTAAGAACGTTTTTGAAAAAATTTCAAACGTCAAAATTAAGTCTTCTATCCTTCCTAGCACGTCACGGAAAACGAGAATCCGCAAATTCTAGTCGTCAAATACGTGAAAAATGCCTTATGACGGGAAAAATGGAGGACTGGTCCTATGCTGCTACATGAGTTAGGGTTTCATGTGGCAGCAGGGAACCTTGTATAGTTTTTCAAGGATAGGAAAGGAGAATATTGTCGATTAATCATCACATGAAACTTCATCACCATTTGAAAATTGTGTCCTAATTTGAAACAATAAGACTACCCAACTATTTCATTATTTAATTTAGATTGTGTAATACAAAAAAATATCCTAGATAACTTAAATAATGTAAGAAATTTTGCAAAAATTTAGTGGAGAGAACCTTCAATTACATTTATTTTGAAGTTCCACTTGCATTTTAAGCCATTTTAATTAGTCTTTCATGGCTATCTAGTAAAAATTTCAACCTCTTGTAGAAATTTGTTTGTCACTTGTATTAGAAATGCAAAAATAAAATGTAAATAAAAATGATTTGAAATGCTAAAATTCAAATGCGCGCTACATAAAAATGATTTTTTTAAAAACTACATTAACATCTGATATCACGCGCGCATTCGCCCTCATCTCTTGTAGAACAACATTCGCCCTCAGCATTCGCCCTCAGCTCTTGCAGAACAACATTCGCCCTCAGTTCTTGCAAAATGGTAAGTTCTTACTGCAGGCCCTTCCTCCTGTAGTAGGGTTGACCCTATTTGGGTTTTTTTGGAGCCTCTGAGAATACAAAGGTTGTGATTGATTACGGGGCACTGCCTATATTTGTGGAAATTCTTACCTCTAGGAATGATAATGTTCAAGAACAGGTAGCACGTTTATTTTAGAGGCATAAAATTATTCTTCCAAACTATCTTTATATGTCTGTAATTTTGGAATTTGATTTAAAAAACTAGTACCCAACTTTGAGTTCAAATAGTGTTCGTGTAAGGATGTTTGGGCTTTGGGAAATATTGCTGGAGACTCTGCGACATTTAGGGATCTTGCCCTCAGTCATGGAGCTCTGAGGTAGGTGCTTGCCCAGTTGAATGATACTGCCAGAATTTCAATGATAAGAAATGCTACATGGGCTCTGTCAAATTTTTGCCGTGGTAAACCCCAACCACTATTTGAACAAGTAAGCAGAATACATTTTCTGCCTCTTCTTCTTAGTTCGCAGATACTGTGGATTTTTTTTATAGATCTTGGTGCTTGGTAGATTTGGACGTAATATGGACCTAGGCGCTTGTTCATTACAATGACTCCGTCATTAGGTTTTAGAAAATGCTCAAAAATTTGGGTTTCACAAGGGGATTACCCTTGCTTGCAATTATCGATTATCAATCACATTCAAAAAAAGTCTTTTATAGCATTGCTGAGCTCTTTGCAGGTGAATTTCCGAGGCAATTTCACAATATCTGAACTAAATTTGTCTGTCCTTTTCAATACTCTGAGCTTGTAACAGAACCAGACAAACAATCTAGTGGCCAATGCAACAACAACAACACCTCCTGTTGCAATGCTTGCAATTCACCCTCTTTGCATGCATGAATTACTATGGCACCCTCTTTTGTGAACAGGTACTGGAGCTGAAGGTACTGGTTTCCATTAGGACCGTGGAATTCAACATCCAAAATAGTATCAAATTCCACTACAATAGTATTTTCCGGCGAGGGCAACAGTTCATTGAGACCTATTGGACTCATCACCCCCAAATAGCCTCCAGGGCTACCCAGAGTGTGATCATCTGGAGCAATAACAAATGCTAACCCATCCCCAATTGAAACAAGAACAAGACCCACATTGGTTACAGAAAACGATAAACATGTTTTGAAAGAAGAAGAAACTTTTGTATTAGGGTCCAGAAATCTAACTGGTCTATTGTACAATGCCCTACTTGCACTTCAAATTGGTACTCCCAACTCCATGCTAAGGCTCACTATGCCATTCTTCAGATGAGCATCTTAACCTGAAGTTTGATTCCAAAAAACCCAAGTCCCATGTTCTATGCCCAAGACCTCTGTTACAATGAGTAGAGTTCTGAGCGAAATACTTCACAATAGGAAGCAAAAGAAACATCGCATAATTGCTCTGCTTTAGACTGATAATTTTTTGTGCGAAAATTCAACTGTGGACAGTAAAAACATAATATCAAACACAACCAATCCACAATGGAATTTGAACATGAGGATTTATAAGCACAGAAAACCATCTCCAAGTTAAAATAATTCCAGAATGGCTTTAAGATTCTACTAATGAGCGCTTACAACACCATAGCAATTACTGTCACAATGAAATCTGCTGGAAGCAAAGCCCTTGTACAGTTTCTACATTTCCACAGTGGAAGCAAGAATCTTGCTATCTCTCATGATCTGGTTCTGTGGTCAAATCCTTTGTTATGGCTGTCTTGTTCTGCTAAACGTGGATCTGTCTTAGCTTTGGCTCTGGTTCTCATTTAGGATCATGGCTATCTGATCTTGCTGTGGCTTTGACTATACAAACTTGTTCAATAGGAAAATGTTGACTCTGCTATATATAGGAGCTTCAATGGGTGCTCTCAAACACTTTTTTGGGTAGCTTTGTTTTGTCTCTGATTCAAGGCAGAACTATGTTGGCCTTGGTTTTTTAGTCCTTGGAACTTAGTTCTCTCATATTTTCCATCCTATCCCCAGTTTGCTACCGAGAAAGACATAACTTCATGATATCAAAATTGACTATTTTTTTCCATTTATCTTTAGTAATGGTACAACTTTAATTTGGTGCATTCGTACAGTATCTGAAGAGCACTCTCAAGCTGTTATTCAGTATTTTAGCATAAATACTATATTTAACTGCCATGCTCTAATATTGATATCAACCATAAGCATTCTTGAGGTAGTTCCACATTTGTGAAGCAGAAGGAATGCTTCTGATAGCTTCTTATCATAGTGGTACAATTTTGTTCGTAGTTTATCTTTTATAAACCTCCAATTTTCCAAATGTAGTAGAGACTACAATTTGCATCTCAAATTTTGGACAAATTTGTTTAGTATTCTACAGAAAATGCATTAAGAATAAAAAAAGACCACAATTTTGTAAAAAGCACACATTTTATTAAAAATATAAATAATTTGTAAAAAGCCCACAATTTTGTAAAAAGCCCACAATTTGTAAAAAGCCCACAATTTTGTAAAAAGCCCACATTTTGTAAAAAGCTCACAATTTGTAAAATGCCCACTTTTATTTTCTTTTTGCTTATATATTTAGCTCCCATTGAGTTCAACAAGTCTTGGGTTTTCTACACCATTGAGAGAGATTTATTATTTTCTTTATAGGATAATTTGCATCAATAGAAGAAAACAGTAGAGGTGGAAAAAAATTCAAAAGGGTGAAAGGGGTGATGGTAGAGTTTATTGCCCTTATAAAAAATGTTGTATAAGAAATAATGTTAGAGTTTTAATAGCAACATCAACAATGCATTGTAGGAAATATGGGCACATTGATGGTGGATCGAATGACTATCGTCCCGTGGTAATTAATTATCTATCTTCATTTTGATTATATGTAACATTTTATATTATTTTAATATTTTTTATATGCGCACTAATGTTTAATTATTAATGTTTGTAATTTTCATAAAGGCATAGTTGCCTCCCAACTTTTTGTAGATGATCAACCAGCTTCCACAACTAAATAGTAGTAGATTAGATGATGTTGCACTAGTACAAGAGAATATTGCATCAAATATTAGTATTGGAAATGATGTTGTACAAGGTGAAGAACATGAAGCGAATGATGAAGGTAATTTTAATGATCCCATGGAGGTAGATCATGATGACAGTAATGAGACAGTTCACACTAATGATGGGACAAATCAAATGCTCCAAGACTTGTATGGCGAGTCAGATGATGATGGTGGAGATAGCAGTGATGGTATTTATGATGTACCTCTGATTGAAAGGTCAAGTGAACGACTTTTTTAACACTCAAATGCAACTATTCTCTCTACTACATTGTTGCTGGTGACCTTAAAGGTTATGAATAATTTGTCGAACAAATGTATGACACAACTCCTAAGGTATGAAATATGTATATATGATCACATATATGTAAATGTTGATTATTTTCCCTTTTTTTAGTTGTAATAAATGTGTAAAATAATAACTTATATATATATATCATAGTTATTGGAACTGGCCTTGAAACCCACCTGTTTTGGCCCGTTAACCGGACTTAACCGGCCGGTTCTATACTTAACCGGCCAGTTAGGTGCTCCTCCATGAGTTGCAAATTCCTCAGTGTCTCCTCCATGAGCTGCAAATTCCTCTATTATACTAGCAACAAACTTGTCTAATAACTCATACTCAACACCTTATAGCAGCAACAATACACATGATGACTGATAAATACAAGGCTGGCTAGCATAAAATCCCTAGCAGCATGCAACTCATCAAGTGTACTTGATGACAATTTCTGTTCTCAAAACAATCAGCAACAACCTTATTTCACACTCAGCTAGGAACTGTCCTACCCTCTCTCTCTGCTCACACATAGCAGCAGCATAAATACAAAACCTTTCACACAGCATACAAGCAATTTGATCATGGCATCAATATTGATGCAAATGGTCTGACGCCACTCAAGGGACAACAACATACAACCTAATGAAAATGTGACTGGCAATAATAAATTGACCACTAGAAAATTCCAGCTTGGAAGTGCACTAAACTGGCCACTGAGTTTTCTGGGTTTTAATGAATCTTTTCAGTGATAAATTTCGTCAAACACATTGTAAGCAGACTGCTGAATTTGTAATGCTCTCTCAACTTGTTACAAATAGCACTAATAGTGGGTTTCATAAACCAATTCAATACCTCTAAGTGTTGTAGATGTTTTTCTAGAAATTTATTGCCAAGCAAACATAGATAATGAAGAATACAGGATCTTCAAAATGTTGGTCTGATATATATATATACTGAACCCAGAATTGTCTTTAAGGCTGATACAATGAATTGACAACAGATTTGAGCAGGGACATATTGTATATTATAATATTAACTCAGCAATAAAACACAGTGAATAATATAAGAGAAACCTGATACATTACTTCAACAAGTTTGCTTATGTATTTTTCGATTATATGTATTGCATTTGGTGCCATTTTGATATATTCACCTTTGGATGGTATATAAATGAGCAAAATTTTCATATTTTTTCTCTATTGGCTTGGAATCATGGTTGCAAATCTTAAAAATAGTTTTTTTTTTATTAAAAAATAATTATTTAATGTATTTTTTTTAAAACCGGTTCATTGAGATCTGACTGCTACCGGTTAGACCAGTTCCAGTTCGAAACCCGGTTCATTAGCTCCACCGGTCTGGTCATCGGTTCCGGTTTTAATAACTATGATATATATATATATATATATATATATGATTAATAATCTTTACAAGACACTAGTTTTTGTTTATGCTGTAGATTGTTGGGTGAATATTTGTTACCATCGCCAAATACTTTACCTCAAACATATCGAGATCTACGTGCTATTATGAAACACTTTGGAATGGAATATAACACTATAGATGCATGTCCTAAAGATCATATTATATATTACAGAGAACATGCGTTGAAAACAGAATGTCCGAAATGTGGTACCAGTAGATATCGAACAGATCAACTAACCAAAAAGGTGCCTCAAAAGGTTCTTCATCATATTCCCATAATTCCACGTTTGTAGCGAATGTTCAGGTGTAACAGCATAGCACAGTTTATGGATTTCCATGCAAAGAATAGAAGTGGAGATGATGTTCTTCGAATGCCTGCAGATGGTTCTGCATTTAGAGAAATCGAGGAAAAATATGTAGATTTTAAAAATGAACCTCGTAATGTCAGGCTTTCATTGGCAGCTGATGGTGTTAATCCATTTGGAGAGCTTAGATCTACTTAGTGTGGCCTATTTTCGTTATCAACAATAACATTCCTCTTTGGATGTCAATAAAGAGGGAGCAGATAATGTTGAATATGATTATTCCAGGTATTTGATACATTATTTTTTTGAATGTAACATTTTCATTTCTCTCGATGTTTGCATAAATATATATTTTATTTACTTACTTACTTATATATACATATATCATGGTAGTAATTATTATGTACTGTAATTTTGAACAATTAGGTAAGTACCAGGTCAAATATATGAATGTATATATTGAGCCTCTTATCGATGAGCTAATACAATTATGGCATGGCATCACTATGTATGACATCACTAAACCAATCAAGCAGAAGAGATTTCAATGTCGTGGAATGCTTGTATGGAAAATTCATGATGCCCCAGGACTAACACATGTTTGTGGTATGTAATATTTCATTGCACTTTAATATAATACATAATTATCTAAATTAGATATACCATATCGCATGTTTTAAAAATGATCTCATAGTATATTAATTGTTATTGATCCATCTATTGCAGGTCTTCAAACAAAGGGTAGATTTGCATGTCCAGTTTGTGGCCCTAAGATGAAGTATTGTCATTTGCCAGACTTAAGAAAGATGGTGTTTGATGAGTTTAGGCACTTCCTCTCTAGGAACCATAAGTATCGTACTACTGAAAAACATCTTTTCAATGATAAAGAAGAAACTGGATTAAAACCACGAAGAATGACACCTCAGTTGTGGATGTTGGAATATAACATAATTAATAATCGTCAAGCAGCTGATACATAATTTGTGTCTATATATATATATATATATATATATATATATTATTTGTTTATGTAATGTTTGGAATTTTTGTTTTAACTAATGAATTTATTTTATTGTATTTTATAATTAATATTGTTTTGATTTATTTTATTCTTTGATATCAAGGTCATCGTCGTGGTGAAGGTACTAATATTGTACTTCCACCTGGAATGAAATGTTATCCTTCTCGATTCGCGAGGTTGCCCGACTATGAGGACCTAAAAATAGCTCATTTATTTGATACAATGCATGTCGGGAAGAATGTGACAGAAACGTTATGGCGAACCATAGATGGTGCACATGATAGAGATAAAATTGACAAAATTTGTGCTGACATTGAGAATTCGAATCATGCAATGAAAAGTGTGATCGACAGATCAAATAACAATGGAGGTCGAAATTATAATAATATTCCATGGTTATTAACAGAACAACAAAGCAATGATGTAAAAAAGGTCGTTAGAAGAATTAAATTTCCAACAGGTTTTGCTTCAAACATAAATAATATCTTAACGAAGAAAGGTGACTTCAGTGGGGTGAAAACACATGATTGGCATACCTTTATTAAGGTAATTTTTTTGGTATACGTTTTTGTTTGTTATTGCTTGAATAAATATTTTAAATTTTCCTTTTTTCTGTTTAATTTGGAAACCAATAACGATTCATTTTTTATTGTTATAGTATGTTCTACCTGTATCTCTCCCAAACGACTTCGACAACAATTTCAAACAAGTTATATATGGTCTTAGTAAATACATGAGGTAAGTAGTTTTGATTTATACGCAAAATCTAATTGCTACAATTTCTTTTCGTACTTAATGAAATGATGTATTAATTTACTTGTAATGAAATATATATTATGTTTCATTGAAATAACCTTGCGTAATGCTTTGCAGATGGTTGTCATTGAAAGAAATCCATCAAGATGAAATAAAGTATTGGAAGAGAGAAATTCCTCGGCTAATGTGTGAAATGCAAAAGTATCTACCTCCAACATTTTTCAATGCACAAGAACACTATTTGATACACCAAGTTGAGGAGATTGAAATGTGTGGACCAGTACACACAAGGTCAATGTGGATGGTCGAGAGGCACCTGAAATGCTTGAAGGCTTTGGTTAGACAAAGAACACGACCCGAGGGTTCTATGGTGGAGGGATATGTGGTATATCAATCCATGTTGTATATTAGTCATTATCTTCCTATATTAGCTACGCCAGCCATGAAGGCAGTGGATTGCATTTGGGATGTGAACTCCATCAAAAAATTTGAAGTGGAGCACCTATTGGGAAAAGGTAGAATGAAGAAAGTGAGAGGTAAAAGATTTATTATGTATAATACATATAATGTTTCATTTTTTTACGTCATGTATATGATCATTATATTCATTTAGTTCTTATTATTTCATAGTTTATTAATTAATAAAATTTACCATGGTTATAAGTAATATTTATTAATATTGGTGAATTATTGTTTTTTTATTCAGGTGCTCAAGATTATGAGGCACTACTTTTATAAATTGCAAACAATCTTGAGTGGATGAGTGAATGGATTGAAACATGTAAAGCACGTAACGACGGTAGGTTATCATGGAAACTATTGTCTGAATTGATTAGAGAAGCGTATCGTAGTGGAGATGGAAACCTTACGGACAGGGAAATCGATTTAGCATATGGTTTGAAAGATAGAAAGGTACGCAATTAATTCACCTATTTTATTCATTAATTATTTTATACTATATTTATAATGTGACAACAAGTTTGATTTTTCAGTTAATTTTCATGCTGTGTAAATTATATGATTAATTATTAATTGAGAATGCATCTTTTTCATGTTTGGCATATTGCAGTTGAAATACCACAAGGCTATGTGGTGCAATGGTCGTAAATTTCGCATTAAACAGTTGGATGATAACAGGAAAACTTCTGATAGTGGGATAACTGCAGTATTCCAAGTCACTAATGTTTCCTCCAGGAGTGACAGACATCCTCGAGAATATGAAAATAGAATTATGGGTTCTTAGATGATATAGTTGAGTGTGACTTTAATTCCTTCAAAATAGTTTTGTTTGATGTCAAATGGTACAGGCTATGAATGAATGTACGTGATGATGATAGAACACTTATTCAACATGACAATGGATTTCCAATGGTTAAAACATCGCAGTTTGAAGTAGGAAAAGATCGCTATGTTTTTCCAAGCCAATGCGAACAAGTCTTTTACTCAGAGGTTCCAGGTGAGAATGAATGGTCATTTGCTATTAGATATGATCCAAGAGGAAGGCAAGTAGAGTATACTATAGAGGAAGAAGATGATATTGATCAAGAAGAAGATGATGCAGTGGCAGATGAGCAGGAAGATGCATTGACAGACGAAGAAGATATCTTAGAAGATGAACCAGGCATAGGAGATGAGGCAACAATTATTGATGATGATGTCGATGAGGATATTATTGAAAATGACATAATTGATGATTATGATGACATGGTTGATCATTTCAACACTGTTTCTGAATCAAATGTTGATATATATGTCGATCAGTTGGATGAAGATCAAGAAGATACAGAAGAAGAATATTGATACAGATGTTATGTTCGAGTATGAGCTGGTATGTTATAACTTTATATTTTAATATGTAGGAATTATTGTCTTTAAATAATTTACTAATTATGTGGGTTTGTTTCATGTTGTTTATTATTTCAAACCAATAAATAATGGCCTTACTATTGTTTATTATTTCACAGGATTTGCAGGATTCATTGATTCTATGGTCAGGTCTCTGAAAAAACCAATTAAATGCTTATGGTCAGGTCTCTCTAGGCACTTCCTCTCTAGGAGGTTTTAATTATTATACTTAATTTTGGGGTTTATGGGTGTTATAATTTATACATTTTGGGATTTTCTATTAGAAATAGGGAAAATCCTAGGGGTTAGATTATTCTCATGGTTTAAATTTCTATATTTGAAATAAAATTCACCAATTTCTATTTAAAAAAATGATTTGCCTAAATATTTGATGTAGTTCATTTCAAAAACTGTCGAAATTTTCTAGAAACTATGATTGGGATTTCAAGAATATTTATGCACTCTTTAAATTTTCCCTTAACATAAAGGGAAGTTGATGTATGAGTAATACTCAGTATTGTTTTTTTCCAATCCCCAGGAGAAGGTTGAATATAAAGCTCCATATGGGCTTACCCCAAACATGTGGGGTGATTGCTGGTTGATCAGAGCAGCTGGTTCAGATGGTCGCTCTGGTAAATATGTTGTGGCAGCATCTGCAGGTTGCACATTGGACTCAGGTTTCTGTTCATGGGACTTTTATAATAAAGAAATTATGGCATTACATACTGAATCAGAGGCCTTCACTTCAACATCCAGTACCATCTCTTCAGTTTTGTTAGAGAGGGATGTCTCGGGGAGAAATTTTGGCTTTGCAAATGTTGTGCCAGAGAATCAACATTGGTGGTACAGGCCATGTGGGACTCTTATGGTATCTACTGCCAGTTCCCAAAAGACAGTTAATATTTATGATATTCGTGATGTAGATGGATGCTCTGCCAATCGTTGTCTCTTGCGTGCAGGATCAGGAACTCAGGTTTCCCATATATTTTATTCCGAATTTGAGTTAATTTTTTTAATTGGAAAATAGCTTGTCAAGATTAGCTTTGATGTGTTATGATTTGTGTTATTCTTTCGAAGTTTGAGGGGCAAGCTCAGTTTTGAGTTAAATTTCCAGAACGAACAGTCAGCTTCTTGACAAGCTCAGCCTTATTTAAGTTCATTTTTCGAGGAAACGTGCACTATTGTGTTTCACATCTCTAGCTTAAGGGGGTTGAATATGCTGAGGTTGAGGGGTAATAAATTGATAATTGCCCTAATTCCATAAATTGATAAATTATGAGGATTTTCTAGGAGATTTTCGCCGTTTTGCCTAGCTCCTCAAATATAGTAAATTATGGAAGGATTGAGCTTTCTAACTCCTTTGCAGGTTGGATATGCTCTCTCCGTTGTTCCACAAAAACTGGCATGGCTGGAGGTTCTGTTAATAGACCAATTATTTACACCTTTTTCCATTCATTTGGAGCACAAGAAGAATGAAGTCAACATCTTTTTCATGGATTGCAGTGCCATCATTTGTCAACATTGTCTCTATTCACATCGTTCACATCGCCTTC